>VZTL01004537.1:222-29370 GCA_013400535.1 Scopus umbretta
TTTTAAATTTTAAGCCAGTGGTCTAAACTAACAGTCATCCAACAAAATCATTACCCTACCTCCATTTTATCTAATCTCCACAACACAAAGTTAGGGCAGTAACACACTGGCATATGTATTTAGGTTCAAGAAGGCATTTGAATCCCTCCAAGGTCGAACACACATTTAAGTTATTTCTGAAATAGGGCCAAACTTCCTGGCTTTAAGTGGAAAACAGTAATGAGAAGGTGCTATAGAGGTTAATCATGGCTTTCTAAATCACATCACATCGGGGGGAAAAAAACAAAAAAACAAAAACAAAAACAAAACCCCACCAAACTCAGAGACCTGTATCTCTCACCTGTATTTTCTTCTGGCATTTTGGGCTGAGAACCATTGAATGCATTTACCTTCAGCCTAGGGTAACCATTTGATTTTCACTGCTCAAGAACTTTTCCATCAGCAAAATGACTAAGTGATCCCACCTCCTGCAGACTGCCTAACTTCATCCCATTCAGCAGTACTAATGCTGCATATTAAATACTCTGGGTGGTATCACACATAGCCTCAGCTGAACTCAGGATTACGGGTGTTTTGGATATATATGGCTGCTGGCATTGCTAGTGGCAGCGTGTTTTTTTTTTCCTCTGCTTTTCACATACCACCAAATTCTGGCATTTCCTGCATCACACAACCTCAAGTAGAGGCCTCACAGCAGCCTTTAAACATGTAAAAGGTTCATGCAATTAAGGAGGAAGGACGCTTTTCTTCATATCCACTGGGAACAGTACAAGAGTAATGAGCTTAAACAGAAGCAGAGGAGATTTAACTAGAATATTGTGATTTTTTTTTTTTTCCCCCCACTACTGAGGACAGCTAATCAGTGGAACAGATTATTTATGGATCTCCATCAGGAGAGGTTTTTAAGAACAGGTTAGACAAACATCTGCCAAGCAGGCAAAGGGATTAGAAAAAACACTCAAGGGTAGGAAAGAGGGCAAAAGGGGACCTTCTTTGGGGGCAAAATCTCACTTCCAGATTTTCCATGTGCTTAATTCAGTACCTTCCATATTGTCAGTATTTTAGCCAAAAATTAGAGAGGCCAAGTAATCTTCCCTGTTGTAGGGAACAAAGTCAACGACAGAAATGGGATTATAAACTCAGGAGTTTGGAACTCCGGTCCTCCTAGTCCTTCACAGCAGACCCACGTATATAGTTCTATACTTACATACACGTATATGTATACAAAAGCATTCACAGTCATCTGGCCTGGGAGCAGGAGAAAATACTCAGGCACAAAGCCATCCTGTTGTGCCTGCACAACTCCTGGACCATGACTGGTTTGCTTCCCATGGTCTTTTTAAACACACCAGAGCAAATGTTTCACTTCAAACTATGCACATTTATCCCACAAAGTGTTTCCCTGAGGTTAACCTATGTGCTCTCCTCCATCTCACCTGGGAAGGTGGCAGCTGAAGGCTGTGCTGATGCCTCGTGCTCTCCCTAGAGCAGGGCAGGGACACCATCCATTCAAATCCCCCTCGGCAGCATAAAGAAGCTTCCATTTAATTCTTAAGGAACAGAGGATTTTCCCCCTCCTGGCCTCACCAGTGCTTGCTCCTTCATCTACAAGTGAATGCTACATGATATTTTATACATTATCTTTTTACACACATTTTATCTCTCCTTCTTTTTACGTTTTATTTAATAGCAAACAGCTTGTCTCCTTAACAGCAAGGAGCAAAGTGACAGAAAACAAATTAGTTTCTAAATTTAAAAGTGTGTTACATTGCCAAGGCAACTGAAGATCTACAGTTACATAAAGCAAATAATACTTACTTATAAGAACAGAACCAAAACTAATTCTGGAAAGAGTTGGTCTTAGAATATAATTACACTTAAATAATGGACTAATAATTTTAAAACATGTTAGTAAAACAGGACTATAACTGGTTACATTTGGGAAAGTCAAACACTCCCAAGTTATATGCAGGAAATGGCTTCCAAGAGACAAGCAATGAAATCTGCGTTTGCCTCATTACAAAAGGCTTATACACACGCCTGACACAGACACAGCAGTCAAAAAATCATTTTCTAATGCAAGCAGATCATGTCTTGGAGCCCAAATGCTACAAGTGAATTGTTCGATGCCCAGTGCTATAAAGGAGCACAGTGATGGTGAACCCTTCCAGAGGTTCTTTATAAACTTTTACTCTTCAGTTTAGCTCAAATGAAAAATTATGAAAGCTCTTTTTTGTCTGAAAACAGTCATTCAGTCTTGAAAGTGCATTCATTAAAAAGCAAATCCTTAACAAACAAATAGCTCTCAGCTGATCAGGCGGGCAGCTCTGCAGCACCAAGAGATAGATCCAGACACAGATCTCGGGTCTCCCACAAACCCCACACCATGCGCCAGGGAAGCTGGTGTGGGGAGGGATATGGGGGCACCCCAGCTGACTCCATAGCCCTCTTTTATTCCAGATGCTTTGTATAAAGAGTACAAGCCTTGCCTTGGGCAATAACACGTTGGGACTCACATCATCCAGCACCTCCTCTTGCTCCTCAGCTTGAGTGCCCATGCCACCAGGTGATAGCATGAACCCATAAGATCCCTTTGCCCTATCACTCTTCATCTTTGAAACCATGTTACATGTCAAACTGGAGATCCACCACTTTTGGACAGGCACAACAGGAGGGATGAGAGAGCTAGAAGTGCTTTGTGAAAGATACAGCAGCCATGGCTGGGATACAACAAGAACAGCAAGCAAAGCTCTCAAGATGCCCTGGTAGCAGTGTGAACTCCAAAGCAGCAAAGAAACCAGGAGACACAAAAAACCCCCATATTTCTGCGTGTTCATTTCAAAGAATGCCATTTGTCCCCCATATGCAGAGCTGAGGAGACCGTGGAAATCAGGCAACAGAAATAAAAGCATTAACATTCAATGCTGCTGAGCAAAGTACCCACTGAAGGATGTTGTGCTGCACCTGTGCATGTAACTAGAAGCTAATCACCTTACTGAGCCCTGCAGCTCTGTACCCTCAGTAACCCATACAGGACTGCCTTCATAAAAACAGTTATAGAAGGGTGGGAAATAAAAAAACATATCTATAATCAACTGCCAAATTTCAAAGTAATAGGCATTTCTAGTTGGCCTTCTATAAATGGAAAGAGTATGTTACTGAAGAAGATATTCAGAAATCCCATGTTCTAAAAACAAAAATCAAGTTTAAAGTAGGACCTGAAAACAAGTGTTACATATAGTCTATTTTGTATGTTTTTTAATTCACCTGGGTATTTTAGGGGTCTGTAAAAAACATGACCAAAACCAGAAGTGTTCTTCATCAAAACATCTGTGAGGAAAACCAGGCTGGGAGTGGGGCATTCTCCCCTTCACAACTTAAATTACTAAGGGGCTCAACCCCATGCCTATTTAAGAAAACAAAAAAATCCTGTTGTACCCCCTCTGCTAATACCTGGGTAATTCCCAGCTATTGGGCTCCAGCGGTCCCCAAAGCTGAAGCAGAGATATGTGACCATACACACAAATCCTATTTCTCCATTCTCTACACTTCTTTCATCAAGCACATCTCAACATCTGCAAATCCTTAATTCTCCTTCCCTAACTCAGTGTAGGGATTGTTGTAAAGACCTGATAAACAAACAAGCCTTCCAAAGATCTACTCTGCATGTGTTTTTACAGCAGGATAGATATCTCTGCTGCCTGTCTCACTCTATTTATATTGTTTCCCAAAGGACAATTTAAAGGCCAAAGAGTTTCCGAAAGCTTTCAAGTCTTCTGCTTCTGTAGCTTCCTGTTCCTGAGACAGATGAGTATAGACAAGACTCAGAGAAAGCGGTTTTCAGCTGCACAATGTATGGGACTGGCAAGCCAGTAACAGATTTCTAATTGGAATTGTCCCTTGCTATTTTAATTTGGGGTGCTTGGCTATCCAAGCGTGTTAGAGTAAGCCTGAGAGCCCCTGGAGTATCAGGAGTACAGTCACTAAAAACATCTATAAGCACAGCAAGTTGCCTTTCACATTTACTCCCATACATGAATGGCCACGCTTGTCAAGTGAAGACAGGGAAGCACTTCTCTCCAGATGTGTCCAAGAAATGTTTGATATTTCTTTGTAATGTGTCATAATCCCGCAGTGTGACTGACTAGCCTGATGGTGTTTCAGAAAGCCATCTGCTAGTTGTCTTTTTTTATATTTTTTTTTTTTGTGGTATAGCCACAAGATGTATACTCTTCCTCACTAAAATAGACATTGTGCTCGAGATGAACCTTACCTCTCCCAGCTCCCTTTTCTGCATGCCCGATAAAATGAAAGTTTTACAGCAAATCATCTGATGAAAAAAGTTGTGGAAAATATATCTGCACCACAGGTGCCAGCTAAGCATTAATTCAAAATTCAGCCCCTCCAAAGGTTGTTCCATGTGAACGTACTCGGTCTCTGCAAGAGGCAGACACAGCTCTGAATGCATAAATGACAAGCTTAAGAAATTTAGCCATACTCCCTGTGTTTACTGGTGTTAAGACCTCTATGGATACCGGCAAGCTATTCAAATGCTGTGATGGTTGTCTAGACATGTCTGTAAATTACTTTTGAGAGGTACATGAAACGCAGCTGGGTACCAGGAAGCTCTGAGCTCTATACTATTAGGAAGAGAGAGCTGAAAGGGCTCCTGGGCCATCAACACCAGCCCTCTCCCTACTGACAGCCGTAACCTTTATCGTATATCAGCCCTGTCCCTCATAAAATTAGTTATGTTTCTTGCCCAGTATTCCCAGTCCTTCTGCGGCTAGAAACCTTCCATTAATTTCCATCCTAAGTTTATTCAGACCTAATGTATATCCCCTTGTCCAGCTGACAAAAGCGTCCTCTAAACAGTTCTCCCCTTCTTTTCCATATCCCCCAGTGTACTTATACAGAGCAATCATATCCCCTCTCAGTCTTCTTTTTGCTCAGCTTAACAAGCAGACCTGCTCCAGCCTCCACTGGGACGAGGTCTCCTGTCCCCCATCAGCCAGGCAGCCTTTCCAGACATCTGTTCCAGCCCCAGCTGGGTTTTCCCCGAGCACGGGTAACCACATCCCCAGACGGGTTTCAGCTGAGAACTCGACAGCACCTTTCACAACACACTGCATCACATTAACAGGTCAAAAGCATCCTGTGCTCAACTAAATGCCCCAAAGGTTTTTCTCTTCCTGTTGTTGCTGAATGATACTCATCTCATTAGTCCTCGGGACACGACCCTGAACTTGTGCTACTCAATTTTGTCCTAATTCTATTATTCTAGTCTTCGAGGTCATCTAATTCTGCCTAATTAATCCAATCCTCCTCAGTGCTGACACTGTCTCCCAGTTTCATGTCATCAGCAGATTTCATTAGCACATTTTGACTTTTGTGCCAAAGTCATGAATGAAAATATTAAATTATATTGGTCCAAAACCAGTCACTGAGGAACTCCACCGACAGTTACCCTCCAGCCCGAGACTCGCTCTCTTTCAACACAACCTATTGTTCTCACATCTTTGGTCCGTTTCTTAGGCCTTTTACAGTTTTCCTATTAAATCCAATTATCCCCTGTTTAACTAATAATTGGCTTCCTGGAAACCCTGCTCCATGATTTAGTCTTTGGAGACTAAATTAAATTTGTCTATTTATGCAGGAAGGATGTGCATTGCCCAGATTTGTGGGAAATGATCACTGGGGCATTGACACATGCATGGGGCAGCAGCCAAAGCCGTTCTGACATCTTCTGTGTGAGCAAGGACCATGGTCTGAGCTCAGCATCCTGCTTTACACCATCCAGAGGGCTAAAATGGCTGTGGGGACTACCTACACCTAAATTTCCTGGGTGGCTTAGCACCAGGGATGGTCTACCACCTCCCTGCTCTTTGATCAAGGAACACATCTCTCATCTGGTGGTGCACCAAAAGTTAAAAACAAACAAACAAAAAAACCCACAACAACCCAAACCACGACACAAAACCAAACAACCTGCATATAGCAAACAAAGTTTGCACTACTAAAATATCATGACTACGAGACCTTTTCTGGAAGAGTCCCCTGAGCAAAATACGTATTCCTATAAGGAATATTTCACTGTTCCTTTTTCAGCACTGACTTCAGTGAGGTTACACCAGCAATTAATTTGACCCACTCTCTTTGATATACTCAAAGCAAATCAATCTTTCATAGGTCTCAAGCTGTGAATACCTGCTCAAATAATTAAAACACACAGCAGGGAACCTATTCAAAAGGTCATCTTTTAACAAAGATTAATTCAATTTTATCTCATACCCATAAAAATTGAGACAAAATAACAGAAAGCAATGGTTAACGCAATGTATCTCTTGTATTGGCATTAAAAATCCTATTTATTTATACAAGGAGTTAGAAGGAAACTGCACATGCACCTTAGACTTGTATCTCATGTAAAATTAATGCAGGATACTGCACTGCTGGTCCCTCAGTGGAGGGTAAATAAAAGCATTTTACTTATTTATTTGTAACCAGATCTATATGAACAAAAACTGGTTTTATGTTGCAACATGCTTAAATTCTACATATCCCTAGGTGCAGATAGAGGACTATATGGTACTAATTTAAGTTTGCTTTTGCAAAGCTTTTGCAGAGGCATCCAGCTTTCAAACAAGAAGTCCTTTTTCACACAGTAAATAGTTACACTGTGCAACATGGAAGACGTCCTCTTTTATTTCTCTTTCCCTAAAGATTTCCTAGGCAAGCAGAGTGTAGGAGATATCTAGTAGACTGATTCAAGAGCAGGGAAAGTTTTCACAGAATGCAATTGGAACAAGAGCAAGCTCTCGATCCAAATGGAGCTGAAGTCTCCAAGCCTGGATGCTGTTCTTTAGACATTCAATAGCAGTCCAAGGACATAAAATTCAGTTTGCCAGTCTTGTTTATGATCTGTACCTCAATCATTGATTCCCATCCTTCAAAGCAAAATATCTCAAAATTACATAATTTGCCCACATAAACTGATTTATTTGAACTAATCCATTTAACCTGTCATGGTGGTCTTCATTTCAACATAAAGTAGGCACAAAACTGATAGTTGAAAAAAAATGGTACCTAAAAAGCAAAAAGCGCATATTTTTGGAAGTATATTATTTTTTAAGACCTTTAGTTCCAGGACTTTTATTTCTCCTTTCTCTGCATAGGCAAATCGATGCATCTGCTTGGAAAAGTTTGCAAGACTCGACAACATTTGGATTTTCCTTCTATATATTTAATTCTTAAGAGCTTGGGGAAAAAAAAAAAGTCCTTCTAAAAGTGACAGTGAAGTCCTAAAACTGACATTCACAATTCCCTTAAGATTACACCAAAAATCCTATTCCAAAATACTGGTAAATTGTACTTTGCTGTATTTACCACAGAAAGGAGATTTACACCCCTGTGTCTTTATCCTAAATGCTTCTAATTGGTATCTCACACCGACATTTGGTTTCAAAGGGTCTGAAGATGTGAAACAAGAATAAATGTTTCCAGAATCAGACCTACTTCATTCAATTCAAACAATGGTGAAATGATAGGCTCTCAAAGAGATATGGGCTTTTCTGTTGTTGGAGTGAGATTTCACAAGGTGAGATTTTGATTTCCCACCTGGGTCTCAAAGAGAAAAAGAGAGAAAGAAAAACATTCCACATCTAAATTTAATTTGACTCTTGAGAAAGGCTACTAATTTCATGCAGGAAAAAAATGCCCTGAAAGACATTAGCATCTTTGTCTCCAAGATCAAAAACAAATTCTTACAAGAGCTCAAGAGCGGCTGAACCAAGACAAGATGCTATTTTTTTAGCACTGCATTTCAGTAGCAATCACTAAACCAAAAGGGAAATTCACTTGAAATATTACAGAATCCACAGTCAAGTTATGAAATATTACAGTGTAAAATGCAAAAGGACCCTTCTAAAAATCAATTACTGTCAGCGCTTACCAAAAAAACACAAAACAAAAAAACAAACCACAAAAATATAATAAAAACCCAGCACAGCAGCTTTTGCCAAATGTTGAATGCCAATGTTTATGAGCCCAGTTAAATGAGGTCTTTTCATTCTCTTTTCATCAAAGCAACAAAGTGCAAGAACTCATCTCA
The DNA here is from genome assembly GCA_013400535.1 of Scopus umbretta. Lineage (NCBI taxonomy): Eukaryota > Metazoa > Chordata > Aves > Pelecaniformes > Scopidae > Scopus > Scopus umbretta. The sequence goes on from VZTL01004537.1 coordinate 8,333, forward strand.
ATTTGTAGAAGCACCGAGTAGTAGGAACACCACCACTGTCTTTTCTATTTAGTAGACAATATACGTTTGTGTAAGTTGGCTGAGGGGAAGAGGGGAAAAAAAAAAAACAAACCCACCACAAACAATTGCAAAGTTCAAGCCATAGTCTCACACAAATGAAAAGCAGCCCCCATACACGTGATTGAATGTGCAAAACTCAAATCTAGGGGAAGCTTCTTTCTTCGCTAGACTGACTGGCAGAGCGGTGGCTTACAAGTAATCGTAAGGTGAAATTTAAAACACCACATTAATTTTTGTTAACCAAAAAAAGAAGCAAGTCACAATGCAGCAGAAAGTTTCAGGAGATACAGTTTTTATTCCTACTAATTCCCTAAGAATAAGCAAATTAATTCAGTAATATCTTTTCTTCTCTCTGGATTATTCTGAACTTTTCCCTACTATAACAGAAAAGATCTTTGTACTGATGCAACACTTGAAGGAAAACTCCAAGCACGTTTTGTTCTCCAACAGGTTTTAGCACCTCCACCTTAAAAAGGTGAGAGGCTGAAACTTGGGGTTATTTACTATTTATGTTTAGACTTAAGAAATCTCATTCTTTTACCAGAAAGGATTAATATGGGGGTTTTGTTTGGACTGTTTCTCCTCTATAAATACTTCCCAGTGGCATTCACCTATAAGAGAAGGAAATATGTCATCAGATAGCTAATCTTTAGTACCCCAGGCATCCACCTTTTGCAATGACAGGGCAGGAGATATTCCTTTGGAATCCATACAAATGACATACTGCTTCTAGTGGGAGGAAAGACCTCAGAGACCATAGGTGTTTTTAAAAAATATATCAGTAAGGTAATGTTAAAAAAAAAAAAAAGCAGCTATTAATTGGAATAATTCAAGAAGAGACCATTGCAAATATAGCAAAGACCAAACACCAAAATTCAATACTGACTCTTTTGGCAAACAAAATTTTAAAACATAGAGCTACATTTTGTGGGGTCTTGGGACCCAACATGGAAGCAGTAAAGCTTCGTTCTTTTCTGCAAAAATAAGAACGAGATAGAGAGAGAAAGCGCACATTTTCCACAGCAAATTATTTTGCGTTTTCTTTTTTTTCTTTTAAAAGATTACTTGAAAAACAAAATACCTTTTCCTTCTAGAAGTATTAATTCTTTTAGATATCCTTCATGGGTCATGTGCGTCACCCCTTTTTTGATGATGTTCAGCTCTAAGAGATAACACTTCAGTTACAACACCTCTCGTTCAGCATGTAACAAGCTGTTGTCTGTAATTGTGCCCTCATAATTACAAAAAAAAAAAAAACGAACCACAAACAACTTTGTCTTTAACAGAAGAAAAGATATATGATGGGAGAAATGCTGCTAGGTCAAGATTAACGAGCAGAGGCAGAGAAAGAATGCTGTCTGAGGTGTTTGCAAAAAACAAATGTTCTCTTCACAGAGTGTATTTCAGTCGGAGAGGCAAACCTCTTCTCACTTGACCTTTAACAATTTTCTGAGACTCGTAGGGTCACAGCTCTTGCTGATCATCTACTAGTCCTGCCTTACTGCAACCAACAGGGATCTACCGCTTGTGAGATGGATGATGGAGAGGAAAACTCAGCAGCTCATCCGAGAAGGGTAAATTTTACTCCTTTGATGATGGATGAGAACTATATCTTTTTCCCCCTCTTCATTCATCTTTTTTGCCATGCAAGAACTTCAGATAGGAAAACTATCGTTGGTACTTCCCAGAACCCTCCTCCTCTCACAGCACCCACATATGCAGGCTCTGCAGTTACTTTGATGTGCTTTTAGAGAAACATCAGTCCCATTGAAAATTTCTGGTCATTGAGTGAGTTTCAAAATTATTCTGTAGTGATCCTGAGAAATCAGAGTTACAAAAGAAAGTAATGGTGAATTCAGGCAAAGGCTAAATCAACACACAGTTGAAACACCAGCACCTAATGATGGTCCACGCTACTTCGTAACCCTGTTCAACTCATGAAGGCAGATGTGATCGCTCACTACTGAAATTAAGGACAGTACATTACCTCTTGGAAACTAATATTGCAGCGAAGCTGAAGACTGCATGGAGGACTAAGGAAAAGAATAAACTCTTCTTCAGAGCCTACTGACTTGTAACATTTCTGATCAGAATTTCAAGGTATGTCAAAGCACTGAATACAATATCAAATATAATGTCTCATTGTGATATTTGTGGGCCGTGTGTGTTTTAAAAACTCAAGAGATAACAGACAGCAGGCTAACACAGGAACATGGCAGTTATCAAATGGGAACCCCTTATTGTTTCATGATTTATTAGTAACTTTGGATTTATTTTGCATTAAGTGAAAACTCAGTTCAGTTTTGGAGACAACCAGGAAAAATAAGTAAAGAGGTGACAGTTGTTGTTGGACTAGAAAAGAGGATGCATGATGAGAGGCTGATCAAACTGAGGAGAAAAGCAGAAAATTCTGGAGGTAAGACAGTAGGGGAAGGATGCAATAACAGCTTCAAACAGGCAAAAATCACATCAAAGGAAGATATTTTCTTCTACATCACTGTCCATGGGGGACAGAACAAAAGTATTTGACTTCGCATCTAACAACATTTCTAGCAACCATAATAATAAGTTGGAAAATTCTGGCTTGGAAGCATGTGGAAACAGTCAGCAGAGTCTAGATGGACATCCACGTGGGATAACATCAGTAGATCTGGTTGTGCAAGTGGATGTCTGGTCTGGGACCCTACAATTCCGTCCCACTTTGCAGGCTATCAAGTTATGAGGCACATCATTTACTTTACGTTGGAAGAAGTGAAATGGAGATGCCACAGGAGATACTCATGGGTGTGCAAAATCTATCCAAAAGACTTCCCATTTTTAGTGTAAGTGTTCCTTTCTGTAGAAAGTTTTGACATTGACAGTCTAAAATGAAACAGTGCAAACAGAACCTCAGACTTGATCAAAACTGAATTCTTACCCCCCCCCCAAAAAAAGTACTCATTCTGTTTACATTCAAATGACATTGTATATACATCTCTAAAAGGATAAAAAGAAAAGCTTTTCTTTTAAGTAGGCAAGTTGAAGGTTACAGACAAGGTGGCATAACTGTATTTATTCTACATAAGTGAAATACATGCTATTCTGTGATTAGATGCTACCTATACTTGACCTCTTTTGGTGGTAATATTCTCACTACTTCAGGATATGCTATCAACCCTTTCACTCTGGGAAAGGTATCTAATGGTTTTCTTAAATCACCTGTTTATTTTCATTGCTTGCTGGCATTCTCAGCACTTGAACCTAACATAATTAGGAAGTTCCTGCAAAAATGTAAACAAAGCCCATTTGTTTCTAACTAATGCAATACATTTGGCACACATTCCTTTGAAAAAAAAAATCATACTCTCCTTGGCAGCAGCTTAGGAGCCTAATTATAGGCAGACTAGTCATCAAAAATAATACCTTTCCTCTAGTCGCAGGAACAGAACACACTCTCAGAGGCAATCTATTTCAGGAGATACAGTTTTCTGCGACTGCCATTCTTTCTTGCTCCTCCCCTGTGCCTCTGAATGCACCAAGCAGTCTGTCCACATCCACTCTCTTACTCTGGATGCACCCTTCAACCTGGCTTCCACCCACTCCATGCTACATAAACTAAACCACAGAGTCTGGCAGTACTTCTCCCAAACTTGACCTCAAAGCCTATTTTTCAGCCTTATCCTCCCCCTTCTCCTGTATCTCTCCATTGCTGTTGAGCATTTACTCTTGCCCAGACAGGCTGCTTGGCTACCCAGTCCCCTCCTTCCCTACCCAGCACAGTAGCAGCAGTTGCTCCCCACTTCCACCACCCTTCGCTGGTTTTTAATCTCAGCCACATCGGTGTATGCTCAGAGGCTACCACAATGAACATCGTATACACAGGTAGACAAACTAGTTCCCAAACAGATCTGCACTCTTCCATCTTCTGCACTACAGTATCACAGCCCACATTGCTCACCTGATAGCTCACCTCTTGCCAGATCATCAGTTTTTCAGGCAGGGAGTTGGTCCCTCTATACAACTAGGTTGTCGATAAAACACCACAAAAAGTGTTACGAGATAAATGCACTAAAAATAAACCCCTTCTCAAACAATAAGCAAAACAACCAAAACACAGTTCAGCAAGAAGGCTAGATTGCTGTTCTGCATCTGATAGCTTCAGCAAGTCACACTATCAGATGAAGTCCGTTCACCTTCAGTCTAACGTTTCCAGTCTACAAGTGATATCGCTACAATAAGTCAGGAGACTTTTCTGATAATTTATAAGGGATGAAGCTTCCAGAGATGCTGAAGGCACACACAAAAGAAAACTTCTCACCCAAAAAGGTTCCATATGCACTGACCAACATGCAGAGTTTTGCAGATAGCACTGAGGCATATTTTTCCTGGTTTTAGACTTTTAATATCACACAGTTTGTGAAAAGTCACCATGCAACCAGTGGCTGATGTGCAGCATTTATGGAAAATTAAAGAAAACAGAAACATTTGAACAGAAAATTTAGTTCAGCCATAAGCTCTGCTAGGCCCATCGGCTCCAGTGGAATTGCAGCCATGCTTCCTTCCACTTTGATGGGACACAGATTGTGTAGATCACCTAACACAAAACATGCCTCAGAGCTTTGCTAAGTAGGGGGATAAGCAGAGGTTTAAGAGGAGCCCAAGAGGACTGAGCACATCCTAACTGTTGTTTGACCAGTCTTTGCAGAACACACCCATACTACTGAAACCTAATGTTCCTAATCAGCCCAGACCAGCCTAAGTCAATTTTCCATAATTGCTATAGAAGCCCTTGAGACGATGTCTGTGCTAGAACCAGTATGATAAATCAAACTGTACAATTTGGGGTGGGTGGTGGGAAGTCACAGGCATACATTTCTCCTAATATAGTGTCTATTATCTTCCAATTTTCAGCTATATATATGTAGGATTATAAATAACTGTAAAAATGTATTTATAAATCCACTAGAATTACAATAATTGATTATGTTATGCATTATGAATACATAAAGGAAACAGAAAAACTGTTCTAAAACACATGGGGAAAGTAGCCACATGTCTTTAGTTAAAGCAGGATTATCATTTAGATCAAATTGTTGCTTCACTTATTTTGAAACATTACATACAATTAAAAAGACCTTAATGTAGCAGAAACTGTGTCACTACAGTTCTTTCAATGCAGCAAATTAATGAATTATGGGGAGGCTCAATCCAGGCACATACCCTGAGCAGGGATGCTGCACATAACCTGACTGCGGGAAGTAAATTCCTCAGATTTCACTAAAGAAGGATGAACCATTTCCAGAGTTTGAGTTACAGAAGTGTGAATACAAGATAACACTGCTTTATGTAAGGCAACTTCCCTCCTGACTGTCCTCCTGGGTTCAACCATCCCAATCCATCTCAGACTACATTTGAAGTCACATAAAACTCTTATTCCTAAATTGTCCCTTTATTCGTTCAAGTAACATGAAAAGAAACTATCCCAAAGCAGATTTGGTTGGCCCTATTGGCACAAATCATTCCCAGAGAAGTTCTTTGCCACTGTAGCATCCCGTTGAGGAGGATAAACTCATCTTCCTGCTCCCCTTTTAAATCTTTCCACTACAATGGAGCAGCAAGTAAGATAGTCACACCTCTTTTTTCAGTATTAACAGAGGACAAGACCACTGTCCTCTTCATTCCCGTTTCATATTCTTATCCTTTATTTCCATTTAAAAAAAAATGCCATTTTCTTTTTTGCTTCACTTTTCCTTAAGTCCTTCCCTTTCAGCCTAACCATCCTCTGCTATCACACAAATCAGAGATCTTGGTAGAGCTGCACTGGTGCCTGTGCTTTTGTCAATATAGGCTAGGCAAATCTAAATAAAAGTTAAAATTGTTAATCCCTTTTTCCCCAGCAACACCCAATAGTAAGATAATTTATTTTAAAGACTTTGCTCTCTTTGTCATTGTACTGATATAATCTGAAGAATTAGTAAAGAAGTAAATTAGTAAAGTAGTAAATACACCTTCCCCCCCACCCCCGATAAGACTTCATTCTACCAGATCTTATTGGGAATTTCTCATTAACGAAACTGGAAGCTCGGTCCTTTACCACCAAATAAAGCCAGTTCACAAGCCTGAACATTTGAACACTATGCTTTCTGTCTGCAGTCTGGACAGCCAGCAGGACACGTGTCCTTGCTGATCCAGAGACAATAAATTCAGTAGCCCTTATCTGGCAAAGAGAAAAACACTTGTTTAACTAGTCGTGTAATACCAAGCCATCAAAAACTCTAAAACCCCTATTGCCAAGTATTTATTACCCTAGTCACAGATATGAGAGACATAAAATAATACCAGTGTGGTTTATTTGAGGAGAGCTTTGATTTTACAGCAGTCATTCTTATTGAAGGCTATACCCAAGTGGTGCAGCAGTACCATGATGCATTCAGATAATGAGTCACGCAATCACAGTAAACTTCTTTAGCCTTTGTTTACACTATGTGAAAGGTTTTTCTATAAATTACATGTGGAAAAGTTGCTATGAAGTCTCAAGAAAGCACAGGTGCTATGGGTTATGCAATTTAACCATAAAATGCTAGAGAAGTCAACGTTATGTCACTGTCTTGATGGATAGAAATGTATTTAAGGCTGACAGGCAATCTGAAAATTACCATTACATCTCATTTCCTCTTCTGAGAGTTTTTGTTCTTACCGAATGAGGAGGATCTTGAATATCCTGATCAAACAGCAGAAATTGGCTGCCATCTTCTGACACTTCACGGATAATGTACTGTAATTCTGCTGAAGTAATTGTCCCAATTCTGTTGTAAAAAAGCCCTTTCTAACTTTCAGAGGAGAAAGAAACATTAGTCAGGACACGGGATATGATTGGTAATGGCCTCGAGAAGATTACAGCACAAATCCTTCAGTACCCACAAATATCACCTGAAGTTTTCAAAGTGAAGAGAACCACTAAAAACAAATTAAAACATGCAAGAAAGGCTGCGACGCTGAATTCTCCGGAGTGCAAGGAGATTGGATTCATTTTGTGATATTTTGCGTTTATATTACAGTTTTACTCTGAAAAAAAAATATAGTGTTGGGGTCTTTTTTTGTCCGAAACAGTCCATAATAAACACTATGCTATCTTGTTTCAACAATTCTTACATTGTTTTGAAAATAATTCAAATACTCTGGCCATGCATTTGCCCACAGATATAAGGTTAAAGGAGTCTTACCATCATCTCGGCAAACGTATCTTTCACACCTCGAGACAGAGCAATGGCCTGCCAACACAATACTGCATATAGCAAAACAGAATTATAATTATAAAACTAGGATAAACTTAAGCCTCGAGTTTTGCCTGGCTTAATTCTTGCACTAGGGAAAATTAAGCAGCATGCGTTCTAATAGGTGGAGTAATAACATCCCTTAGGATGAAAGTAAAGTCACTTAAACATCAAGTAAAGATCTATATTATTATTGCAAACACTAATCCTGTAGTTACAGGACAACAGGCAGCTTAGGAGTGATGTTTCCTTCTGTCATTGACTTCTGTCAGCAATCAAGGAACCTGATGCCTGGCATGCCCCCAGATAGCTGGAGAATTGGGTGTGCAGATCCACGCGAGAGCATTATTGATCGCAGGAGAGCACAAACAGCAGGATGAGCTAAAAGAAATATTTGTTATGCATGAACCAGATATTTGGTCAGGAAATTATCTGGGGTTTTATCCCATTGACTTAAATTTTTAAGGTTTTTTTTTTTTTTAATTGATTATGTTACTGCAGTCAAAAGGAGTGTAATCACAACCATCTAGAACCATATGCATAAGTTAAAAAGGCAGATTTTTCATTGTAAATATTGCTTCAGCCACAAGTCAGGTAAGAATCCCATTCTGTATCAACAGCTTTCATTCACCATATTAGCTCAGCTGCAATAGCAAGTATTGCTAAACCCCTTAAATCTTTTTATATATCATCACTTTCCCTGATGACCACGATAGAGCAAACTGTTTCACTCGGTGTCTTCTCCTTTGCTCATCCACACAATGTGTTGCACATGGACAGAGAAACAGACCTTCTATTCCAGATATTAATCCAAGACAAAGAGAAACGTATTTTGAGAAAAAAGTGGAGGTGGAAGTAGAAGACTTGTCATGGTATTGGAGGAATAACTTTTTGTTGTGGCAGTGGAATTTGTGGGGAGCAAGGGGGTAACCTTTTCAGGGGAGGGGCCGAAATGATAGGAAATACTGATTTCAAAATTAACCAAGGTTAAGCTCACATTAAGTCGAGAAATTTATGTCCGTTTATTCTGAGTTTTACTTTATTTTGAAGATAAAGAAGGGAGACAAGGAGAATGAGAAGGTCTATGCATGAGCCACACACAGCCCAGTCAGGGATACTGTACTCTTGTACACACGCAAACAAACATCTAGGAGCAACAAAAACAGAGTTTTTAAGGAAAAAAAAAAAAACCAACCCCCCACACAAAACAAGATAAGGAGAAGGACAGAAAGAAAATGAGCATATAGTAGAAAAAATAAGGATAAGCACCCTGGAATGCATCTTTATATATGCATACCCATACACAAACTTACATAAGGATTTCACATTTTGGAGAGAGGCAACTGCTGCACCACAACCATCAGTTGTTACACTTTGTAAAGGTTGACTTGTCTCCGCACTTATTTCTTTAGGTTTCTTGGAAAACACACAAACCAAACATCCCACCTAGGTGTTGTACTCCGCCAAATAACATTGTCCTCAACAAAGTTTCATCCCCCGGCACTGAGTCTACTCTCCTCCCAAAAGCCCAAAGCAGCATACAGAGATTGATGATGATGAAGCCTAGGGAGAGTGAGATATTTTGAATTTTCCAAAAGATGAAAAGTTTTCACATAGAAAAGGGAAGCAGAAGGAAATTCTCTTTATTAAGAGTAGGGTCCAGTTCAGCTTGCTTTCTCTGACTGAACTCGTGTGTATGCTACCAGAGGAAATTCATTAATTATATTCTTGTTTACCAAACTGGTCCCGTTTCTCAAGCTCTGTTGTTTTGCTTCCTAATTTTATAGCTAGAGCCTTGAAATGATGGCATGATAACGCGCCCTGTATATTCTACCAAGTGGCTCCAAACACAACAATTCCCTAAGACAAGGCTTTATTTCTTTTGACTTTAAATAAGGAGTTCTTGGTCGTAACCAGAGCAGGTAGCTTTGCCAAATGGTTTGGGGTCAAGAGATTGCATCACTGTGCTAAATGTACTTTTTAACACATGTTTTAGGGGATTTTTTGGTTGGTTTGGTTTGCCTTTAGTGGCATCACTAAGTCTATATATATAAACATACTAAATAAAAGAAATTTGATTCAAATGCTGCTTGTTTTAACGCACACGACCCCTCTCTTACTGCCTCAAAAGTTTCTTGGAGCTCAGCATAACCCTGGTGCTGTCCCAGGAGCGTTTCAGACCTGTCAGGACTGTGACCGCCCCCCCTCCACCGCACCGCAGCCAACTCCCACACTGCCCACCTGCAAATCAAGCAACACAGGAGTTAACTGTGATATTCTCTACCGTCTGTTGGTTATTAAAGAAGTTATTCCTGCCTCTTGTAGGTTCCAATACACATGGCGGGGGCGGGTGTTTAAAAGAAAAAAAACACAAACCACAAAACAAATTACATACAATATTGCATACAATAGCTGAAAGTATTGAGACTATATACTCACTGTATGCCATATTTATTCACCCACTCCAAGTTTGACTTACAGAATTATTAGGCTATTTTATTATCTCATGAAAAGCATATTTAAAAATATGTCTTGAATACAACTTGCACTGACACAAAGTAAAAAGATCTAACACACTTTAAATAATTTAAACCCCAGGTCTTAGGGAGCATTAACTTGTATCAGGAGCTACACACACACAAATTAAAAAAAAAAAAAAAAAAAAAAGACAGACACCTTTATGGGGTATTAACCATCTCCAGGGAGGTGTGAAATGAGGCAGTTTACGTGATGTGAAATGAAGATTTACATAATTAACCCATATGAAGTAGATGAAGTAGAGACAAATAATCCATAAAAGTTAAAACCTAGAGAAATGGAATGAGATATTTTGAGTGAATTAACCCGCAATGACAAAGTCAAAGAGGAGAAGGATGCATACGAGATGTTAACTCACACCAGAGGGTCACAAAATATCTTTTTTTAAAGAATTTTAGATCTTTTAGAAGCTGTTACTATACTATATAAGAATAATGTTATACTAAAGTGCTAATTCATAAAGATAGACAGACATAGCTGGAAAATCTTTGCTGTGTTTCAAGATATCTAATTGCACTGTGAAAGAATTTTCAAGTATACGGATAGACAGTATTCACAGAAGATATTTTATTTACATCTATACCATCCACACTTCTGCAGAAGCAGCAGCATTAACTCCACATGTCAGAATATTCAATATGACACATTTTTCTAAAGTTTACCAGTAGAATGGTGCATCCAAGTTGTACGTGGTTGGATAGCGTCAGCCATAACTTGACACACAGCAGTAGTCAGTCCAAGAAATACTGTATTTTCATTAACCAGTTGACTAGAACGCTCTCAAACAGTAAGACACTCCTAGGACATTTAGAAATTATTGTGGCATGTAGAGATGATGAAGACCTGTAACTCTCCCCAGTGACTTTGACCACAGCTTGGTGACACTCTGCACTCTTTTTAAAAAACAAAAATTAAAGAAAGAAAAACAAACACACACAATACGCCAAACCACCAAGCACTACCAAAAATCAAGATAGACAGCAAAACAAAGAAAGAGTAGCCAGTCAGCAAACTCTCATAGCAGACAGACTAGAAACTCAGTACTCAAATTGCAGTCCCCCAACTATCTGTAAAACATGGAAGACTTTCCACAATGTTGTTATACATCACAAAATTCAGCAGTCTTTAGGCATGTGTTAAGAATGACAAGTTTAACTTGGAGAACATCAGCACAAACATCTCTTAACCCTTGATGAGTAATCGTTGTAAACAAATAAAAACAAAGAATATATCAAGACTATACATTGCAGTAAATACTTAGGTGGTAGTAAATTACCAAGAGGTTAAAACTGCAAGTTGGGCAAGGGAGAAGGGGTGCCAATTTCCACCCCCTGCCCTTTTGTTCTATATAAAGAATTATACAGAATTATATCAAATATTGAGACAAAAGCCTGCTCTGATCACCACTGGATCTCACTATTGCTTACTCTGCATGCAGAAAGCTCCCCAGCATCAATGGGAACTCCCTGCAGGGAAGCGGGGCAGAATACAAAGCAGAGATCTGCAGTGCAGAGACAAGTGCTGCAGTGAGGGCAGAGGAGGATTTTGCAGCAATGGAAGGCAGAATTATGAAAGCTGGGAGAAACAGTCTGTTTTTGGCATGCTCTGGGAGAATACATGTTCCCTGGGCTTTCAGTGTAAGTAGGTTCACAACCAGAAACTCGAACTTTAAGTTGGGGGGGAGGCGTGGGGAGGAGATAAGGGACTCACATATATAAGATGGTCATCACAAGCCAAAAGCAACTGCCTCCTGAGCAAGTTACACTACACTACTTTATATTTTTAGAAAAAGATACTGCAAACATCAGGAACCTCTTCATGTGTCCAGATGAATCAACATACAACTTCTGACTCACCAGGAATGCATCTCCAGCCTTTTGTTTGACCTCTAATTCTAATGCGCTGCTTCTTAAAAAAAAGAAAAAAACAAACAAACAAAAAAAAAAAACCAACACTAATTTTTAGGGTGGTTGACACCTTGCTGATGGACTGACCCTTGAACTGAAATATCTCAACATACCTGTGAAAATCTCAAGTGACTTGCGACATTTCCAAACCCAGAATTACTAGACATATTTCTGGATACATCTAGATGCCTTCATAAAACAGAAATCAGTTACCAGCACAGTTGGTGTTGTCCTGTTTGCTTTGAGGACTAACAGCTCACCAAGGCTGTCCTTTAATTTCGTACACAGCTATCCAGGTATTGGCTTATTTCACCTGGATTACTCAACAGGTTAATTACATATACCTGATCATTTATCTTGGAGGGGGTGTCTTTGTTTTAGCTTAGTATACTAAGAAGTTCATGAAAGGAAATCTAAGCGGTCTCTACTTTTATCCCCACAATCAGCATTCAGATCCCAACGAGGCACTGAATGAACAGGAAGCCCCTTTGTGACTAGCTTGCAGCAATCTGCAAAAATACCTTCTCATAATGTATACCAAAACCTTTAACATTTGGTGTTTGAGTTAAAGGCAACGCAGACTCCTTTGACTACGTAGCAAAGGCAATACCAGCTGGTCAACTCAAAGTCTAACCGAAGGATACAAGGCTGTTTCTCACAGCATCAGCACTATAAAACTAAAGCACCAACGAGCTCTGAAGATGAGAAATTTGGTTGAGTTTCATTCAAGACTCTGTTCTGCAGAAAGCTGCAGAGAAACCAGCCAGCAAACCTGGGTAGAAGCCTGCATTTGCAACAACCTAATCATGTCAAATTGGTTGGTTTTTTTTTGTCAGGTTTTGCACATTGGTTGTGTTTTGGGGTTTTGTTTTTTTAAAAAACAAAACAAAAAAATCAAGTATTCATACACTTCAGTAAAGAGCAAGTGAGATTCTCCTCCAGAGGACATCCTATGCTGTTCTACAGCATGTTGTAAAGGACTCCTTGCCAACACTAGCAGGAGCCTGTGAAGAGGAGGTAAGGCTGTGGGGTTTGATACTTCTGAAGAGTTACCGAGAAGGGTGAGGTTTCTTGCTCCCCTTACATCTATACAGTCCCAACAACAGAAACTTGAAACCGTGGTCTAATGTTACTAACATTTCTCAGCGGTATCACTTACTGCCTCACTGTTTCATTATTTAAATCTTTATTATGCTGTTGTATGGCTTTACTCGCGCAAAAATTATCACTATAAAGGAGCTGCTTTCAGACTCCAGATATGCATTAGTTTTTGAAGGCTTTATATTAGGAGCTTCAGTGCAGAACCCCACTCATGTTACTCACCCAAGTAGTCCCAAAGGGTTGCTAACACAAGTCAAGTCAGTGGGTGAGAAAGTGCCTGCTGTTTGTTTTTGGTTTTGGGGTTTTTTTCCCCCCCCCCCCCTCCCCTTTTGAGGGCACAAAATTTAGGCTGATTTAGCAGAGCTTGGCTTTGAGCATAGAGAAATCTGAAGACCAGGGTCTGAGTCTTGTTATTTTCTGCTCCAAGGCTTTCCTCATCTGAGCAGACAGTATTCAAGGATGGAAACACGTTGATTTAGAATTCAAGAGAATTTAATTTTCACAAGAATGATTACTTTTGTGTGTCATACCCCCCCTTTTTTCTGCAAAATCAGCTTACTTCAGAGGCCAATGCAAATATCCTAAATGTATGCTCATGTATCTGTCCTACTTCTGCAACCTATTTTAAGCATTAAGCAATTCTAAACAGTCTGTGATTCATCTCAGGTTATTAAGGAGAGAGAGCAGGAAACAAGAAAAAAAAATAGTCCCTAACATCTGATTTAATTTTGGTAACTTTAATTCTTTGTTTTAGATAAGTAATAACAAGTAGTTGTTATGATTCTGTGACAATTCTGAGAAGAATCATTCAGTTTTTAATATTTATCAGGATTTATGCAAATTCACATAATTTAAATGCAATGTGATGATTAAGACAGAATTTTCAATTTATTTCCCTAAGTATGTGAATATCCTTTCTCTTTATACAAATTATCATGACTACTCGGTACTGGTTTTAGATCACCACTTTTCCCAAAATAAAACATTGAAGTATACACAACAGCATGCAAGTTTTGCCCCCAGTTTTGCATCAGTCTAAATAAACACTTGGCTTTAGCTATAGTCTAACCACCATTTTTTCCCCAACAGTTTATTCTTCATATAAATGAAGATGAAGAAAATAGAAATGAGAGTATCCATGAAACCACAGTGGTCAATTTGTCAAGTCTGATAAATGTAGTGCCTGCATCTAAAATAAGTGCCTCAGTGCTTTGTGCCCTTGCATCAATTAACATTTAATTTGACTTTTTACAACCTCACTTATCACCAGTTTTCATTCCTTTGAAGCTAGCAAATGTTAGCTTTTCAAGTCTGTCAGTTTATGATTACTTATAACAAACACAATTTCAGTTTGAATGTAAGAAGAGATTAACGTAACACAAGTGCAGTGCTCCTACAATATTTGAAAATGAAAAGACGAAATTCAAAGTGAAAAAGAAGACTATGTGATCCTACTGGCAGTTTTCTAACAAATAAAAACACGTGATGACAAACTAAACCAAAAGCAGCTGCAGAAACACATTGTGTCTTGATCAGTTTAAACATTATCTGGGCCTTTCGGGGAATAATGGACCATCTCACTTTCCTATTTGCACTGCAACAGATCAAAGTAGCAGCTAATTAAATTGCAAAACAAATTTAAAGAATTGCAACACATATTTTACACTGCCCACCAGCCTGTAACCATTCCGTGAAATTTTGACACCAGATCTGCAGAAATAAACCAGTGACACCACCGTGGTTTTATCAGAAGAGGAGATCAGATGAAGGCTTGTAAACCTGGGTAGACACAACCCTTCTCCTACAAGGCTACAACCTACCACTGATCGCAGCACGAAGGAAGTGCAAAAGTGTGCCCACAGATAGCATTTTGTAACTGCCCACCTCGAAGATTCTTCTCTCTTCCCTAAGTTTCTTGAAGTGCTGCTCTCGGTAGATTCACAACCTACCTACAAGGAGACACCTTCTCAGCTAGAAACAGGCATGCATAGAACAGGCCAGAGTCATGAGCATCTCAGTAGATAACAATTCCTTTATTCCAACTGAGTGGTTAAATAACCCAAAAATATCCCATATTCGTATTGCTTTAAACAAGAGCTTCCAGATATGGAGAGCCAGCGTGGCACAGCTGTACATCTCCCACGTGCTCACGAAAGTTCAAACACAGGCTATAAATAGAGTCCCTGCTTTCTCAGCTCAGTACCTAAAAGTACCCATTCTTGCCACAAATTAAGCTTCTCCCTAAGGGACTAGATGCACACTCATTTACATCCATATCTCCACCCTTCCAAAATCAGGCTCACGAGTTGAATCTGGTTTAAGAGGCTCCAAACCACCGTACTTCTTTCCATCCACAATTTTTTGTTGCAGCCAGGGGAAGGGACCAGATGAGGCCCTACAAGGAGGGAAGGGAAACCACGTATGGCATGTGATGCCATGGAAAGTAGGAGACGCAACCATACGCCACAGCCTTGGATAGATGTTTCCTAAGCACAGACACCCAAAAGATGCTTGTACCCACTGCCTCTCATCCTCCTGCCCAGCCAAGACACAGGGGACAGGAGTGCCCAGAGATGAACTGCAGAGGCCGAGCATACGAGGGAAGAGACACTCTTTTCCATGCAGTTCAGCTACTAAGACTTTTCTTTAGCTAGGAAAAGTACTGCTTGTGGAGAACTGATGCTTCCCTATAACTGGTGGCTTTATAAAAGGCATGAGCATCCTTAAAATTCTTTGAGTCCTCTGGCACTATAGAAAGACCACTTGTATTCATCTTTCTTTTACCTTCTGATGTCTTAGCCGCCTCTCCTGCCAAGTGAAATTGCTCCATAGTGGAGAAAGCTGTAAAAAGAGAGATTCCACATCCATCTTCTTCCTAGGGATTTGCTTGATAAGATACCTCGGTAAAGAGAAAGAACATACTAATCTCTAGTTAGCTGTTCTGATGAAGTAAGTAAAATGATCTCTGTTAAGCAGCTGGTTCAGAACTACAAATAATTTTTTGCTCTCCCGCAAGCAGTACACCTGGCTTCCCCCTGGGGACCTCCCTGCAGGTTGGCTGCCAGCAGCACAGATGATGACTAAAACATGCAAGAGATTGCTTAGGAGGTGACAAAGTCCCAAGGGACATGCTCAACCGCAGAGCAGTGTTCCCAGAGAGTTGGTTGCCAATTAAAGATTCATTTCATCTTCAAAAACTTATATCTGAATAAACAAAACCTCTCTAAACTCTCTCCTTTCTTCTGCTTTCTTTGGAGCACTTTCGCTGTCTGGAGGTGTCCCCTAAGATTTCCATGAAAATCAAATGTGACAAAGAAATTTCAGCACATTAACCACTGGAAATTCAGTGAGATACTCAGAGATGCCCAAATTAAATTACCACAGCACTACAGTGCGCTTGAATCATCTTTCCTTTCCAGCTGCCATCTACATTAATTGAAATACCTGTTTTAAAGACAGCGACAGGAAGAAAGGTGGAGGAGAATTCTTTGATCTATAAAAACATTGAAAGGAACACGTTATAGTGTCAGAAGGAAGAAAGAAAAAGAGAAAGGAGACCTAGGAGAACTAAAGATAAATCAAGCATAATACAGCATTAAAAAAAAAAGAATTAAATGTCAGGGAAAAGTGGTGAAGGGAAGCCTCAAGAATAACTTCGTGTTAACTCCTTTTAATCTTTGAAAATTTCAATACCTGTGAGATAAAGTCTGAAGCATCAAAACAGCCACTGAGACAGAAATAGATAAATTCCCATGCTTGAAAAAAAGTGGCAGGCTGCTTGTGCCAGGCAGAGTTTATCAGGCACAGAGTTTTCCTCTGGAAGATGTGCATTTTCAGCAATTAAGTTATTCTAAACTTGGCCAATTCCAGCCAGAGCATTCAGCTCCTACTTTCAATAAAATACAACCCCTGTCTGCATTCACTCCAAATACAGGCATTTTGCAAGCTAAAAACAAATAGATAAATAAAAACAGGTATGACCCTCTGGACAAGAAATATTTCCATGGATAGAATTTTCTTCCCGTTATTTACAATTGCTTCTTCTCAATGCAACGGCATCAGCTCTTATTTATAGTGATGTTTTTGCCAGGCTGAATTAGGTCTTATTCATCCATGAAAACCCCAGTGTTTTCGTGAAAACAGATTCATCCAAGTACACATTAATAAAAATCACTTATGAAGCATCCAGCAAGATGTAAAGCTAGGAAGCTCTACTACTCTTTTAAGCTTCAAAAGCTGGGAAAACAATATTGCAGCAAAAGCCATAACATTATGAAAACTAACTTTAGGGAAATAAATACAGACTTCTAGCACAGGCATGTAGTCAACCACTCCAAAAGGACCATATTTATTTTTCAGAAATGAAATTAATAGATTAACCAAACCAACAATTAAAATCTGTTCAGGACTCTAACCAAAAATCCACAGAAGTCGATTCAAAGCTCTTCAAGGACAGAAGATCTGATCCTTTTTGTCTGATGACACAAATCCCACACAAAGCTGGTAAGAACTCTTTGCTGGCAAGGGACAACACAAAAGAAAAACCCTCGCTGGGATATAAAAGAGTTCTTTAAACCAGGAATAAACACGTCAGTGTTTTTCTCTTCAGCTACCTTTGTACCGATTTCCTGATGTTGCTTGAACTTAGCCCAAGCACAAAGTCAGCCTCCATCTGTTCTCATGGGCAAGGAAGCAAACTGAAGATTGCCAAATGACCCCGAGAGCTCCCATGGATGCTGGGCTGGCTTGAAAGAAGCAAAGAAGTCTCCCAAAACTCTTGAATACAAATATACTGCTTGTCCCCAGACTGTCATACACCAAAGGGTACCGAGTTATCACATTTCCTTAACTGGGTAGAATCCCTTGTCTTTCCTGTTGGTGGGGTGGCTAACTTCTCTCATTTCTCTGCGTTGTCCAATACGTTTGGGTGTACATATATGCCAGAACAGCATCATGCAGCATGGTAGCAGCTCCTAGACTAGAAAATAGACTAATGGGCAAATAGCTAAATTAACTAAAAGTCGCTGAAAGCTTTCTTATCTTCTACTCTACAAAGAAAAAAAAAAAAAACAAAAAAACATTCCCTCAGTCTGCCTCTGCAACATAAAACATCACGACATGCTCTTACCTCGGCTGTATCAGAAGCTAAGGACAGGGATTTGTGTCAGCCCCGATTTGTGGGAGCTGTCAAGGAAGGGAACATTTGTCTACATGGGATAAGTGACAGAAGAATGGGACACAAGCCACTGGTTGGGCAACCTGTGGCCAGGGCAGGTGAAGCAAGATCAGCCTCAGGGACGGTCTTGGCAGTAGAAAAAAGTATTTGTCTTCAGTTTATGGTTTAATTGCAACAGTTCCTGTAAAAGCACTGGCATAATTGTATGCAAGGAACTGGCTGTTTTGCCTCACAAAAATACACTGGTTTGGAAAAATTGATTACTTAAAAAAAACCCCACAAAACGAAAAAACACCCACACAACAGTTTACACAACATTTTCATCATTAACACACACTTTATTTAATACATTCTATGCTTCAATTTGTTAAAAAAAAAAAAATCCCCCACATCTCCCAAACTATACTTTATATTTAGCTGAGATGTTGGGCTCTGCTGTTCAAATTACTCAGCCAACCATCAGGATTGGTCTGCAGATGAATTCCCACACTAGGCAGGTGTTACCAGCTCAGAGCTCTCAGAAATATGAATCTCTTCCATGTGGCTATTCCCATTATTAAAATTCTCCTCAAGGAAATAAGAGGCCAAACAAAAGGCTTAGTTGAAGATACTTAAAAGTTCACACATAAGCTGTTGGAGGTATCAAAAGGTGCATTAAACAACTTCCAACAGGAATGCACCCATCTGTTTTATGCTGTCTTGCAGACAGTTAGTCTAATTAAGCCTCCTGGGCAAGGTACAGTTCCCCCGTGGGGTCTGAACTCTGTTTAAATTTAGAATAATCTCAAAATCTTTGAGCCTTTGATTGATGTCCCACTCACTTTGTGACCATTCAAGGGATTCCTCTGCTTGCCTTTATTTTAGTTAGATGACTAATTACTGCATAGTCCGTATCAATTAATGCTCTGATGTTAGCAGTTAAGACTGTTAGTGCTAAGCATTTCTGAAATGCAACAGCACTTCAGGCTTGATCACCAAGGGGTGGTGCGGGAACAATATTAGTGTTACCTATTCCTCAGTGGAAAACAGTTCTGAATTTGTGCACACAAATCCCAAATAAGAAAACCACACTTGATCGTATGCAGATCTTTGCATGGGTTTATAGCTAATAAAAGATGTGTTACTGGGAGATGTCAGTCTGGATTATTGGGCAACCATGACAGCTGGGGACACCATGGGGAACACCATGGCGTTAAGTAGGTAGAGATGAGCAATAGTTGGTTTGTGTTTTGTTTGTTTTTTTGTTGTTGGTTTTGGGTTTTGGTTTGTTTTTTTTTTCCCCCCCAAGGATTAACTGCTCAGAAATTGTATTGATGCATTTATGAACCTCTTGGTCTTTGTTTAAAGATTTCCGATCCCAACATCCTGAACAGGCATAAAAATGTAACCCATTCCCCTGAATATACCCTCCAAAACTTAATATATTCTCTTTGGATTCCCATCTAGATGAATATCCACCGAAAGTATACATCCTCCACAATTTAATTCCAGAAAAATAAACACTACTTCGACTAGGTCCAGAATTACCTCTGAAGTACAAGCATCATCATGTTCTACACACCAGAAACCAACTCACCGCTGTTATGAGTCTCTGAAGTCTGTGGAGCTGCATGCACTTAAGCCAAAGACTGAATTTGTCTCAATATTTACATGTAGTTCACAAGTTCAACAGCATCCACACAACACTGATGGGTTTTTTGCCATTGAGCTCTATTTCATGTGTTGCAGTTAAATACGCATCATTTATTTAAACAAACCTGCATGAAGAACGTTAAACTCGATCTCTTAAAAATCAACAGGAGCACAAAGGTATTTTTCTTCCTGGCTCCCTGTTAAAACAGACAGTTGGTGAATTAATTCAGAGGAAGCAGGAAAAGGAAGTGATAAAAGAGAAAATACATTTTTAATTCTTTAGGGAGGAATCTGCAAAGGTTTCCAGCACTGCTCTCATCCTTCCCACCAAAGGTTCCTGGTAGCCTTATGGAGGCTCAGAGCTGCAATTCCCTACAGGCAGGCACCGTGGTGAGCATTACACTTAGGTGTCAAGATCCCACACGGGTCTAACCTTGGCAATTTATGTAAGGTGTTTATTAGAACTGCAGGTATCATAGTCAGGTGTTCTGGTTTTAATTAAACCAATTTACAATAAACATTCATCTTTTTATTTACAGCTATTCCACATCAGAGAGGTTCTCTGGCAGGATCCACTGAGAAACCATGGTTGAGATGCAAAGAAAGTTTTATCTAAGCACTGAATTTTTTATACCTGAAGTAACGTGAACAGGTCTCAACTCCAGAGCTTCACACAGAGTTAATATTTTCAGTAGCAACATTAAGAAGATAAAGCCAATATTTTCCCCTATGAAGATTTTTAAATGGCTGTGTTTAAATATCAAACAGCACAACAGTATTTTCATGGACTAGATGTTACCAAATATCAGCTTACCCCCAATAAAGTGTGCGCTTCCCGCAACTACAGAAATATTCTCAACAGAGCCAGAAAAGTTTTCTGCTGATCAGAATGCATTTTCATTCTGCTCTCTCCATTAGAATAAAAGGTTGTAAAGGGAATACTCTTTCACTTTAATCTGCTGGGGAGTAGCCAGCAGCAACTGGGACCAGGACCGGGCTCTCCAGCTCAAGCTGTTCGCTCCCTGCTACCAGACAGCCCCCAAACACCCAAGAGGGACGTGTCTTAAAAGCACTGTATGTTTTACATTTTTAGTAATTCTTCTTCTAAATGAACCAGTATCTGTCAAACAACATCTTTCTGCTTCACATGCAGGACAGAACACTAGGAAATTTGGCCAAAGTTAAAGTCATGTCACTTAACTGAGATGGCTAGTAAAGCAATTGACCTCCAGAAGAAAAATCTCTCTAATAAATTCCCAACTCAGAAAAGAGCAGCAGCTGAAACCACACTCCACAGAAAAAATGAAGAAAATCACTGTTTCATGAAACTAAATCGGGGGGGGGGGGGGGGAGATTTTCCAATTATGGTTC
>VZTL01004537.1:34751-45273 GCA_013400535.1 Scopus umbretta
TTTTTGGGGGGGGGGGCATTTTATCCTGATCTGAACCTTTATGCCTTACCTAGTGGTGCCTTAAAGGGGGTAAAATTTTATCTAGGTAGGTATATCTCATCCTTTGGGGTCAGAGAGTCCAGTTCCCAGGCTCAGACTGAGCCTGTAGCATGGGGGACTTTCTCGGAGGCAAGCCATGCGTAGGGCAGACAACCACGTGCTGCTGGGCAGCCTTCTCCAACGTTTAGACCCCTGCACTTGCTGTTAGGTAGTAGATTAAATTTACTGCCTGTGTAAGGGAGTTGCTGCACTTTTAATTCCTGACCTCTCAGATCCTTAGTCTGCCTATTCCAGTACTGTTTTGAATTGCTAATTTTGAGTCCAAACCCAACACAACATTTGGCAAGAAACCAAAAGGAGCAACAGATGAAAACAGCACATTTATGCCTCAGATTAAGTTATATATCTGCAGTCATTCTTATAAAATAGTTTTAAATACTTATTTTTCCCCAGAGAAAACACTGACACAGACTTCATTGGGTTAGAAAAAATTTAGCATGTAAAAAAAGATTTAGTAACAAATTCACCCACCTTCAGTCTCACTTTAAAAAAAAAAAAATTATCTAGGAGGCACTTAGCTAAAAAAATTGATGTCCATGAGTCTAAACTCACTTGGATGGAGACCCAGCAAAGCTGGAAAGGAGCGATATCACCTTGTTTCTTTGTTGCCCCACACAAACCTCCTATCTGGGACCCTGGAGAAGGGTCACCAGAATGAAAGCAGGGATCCCCCCCCCCAAAGGGCAGAAGACTGGTGTAAACAACTAATCCAAAAGTCAGACAACTCCATTATTAGCAGATTAGGCTCCCTTGCCAAAATAATTCTTGCTTCCCTAGCACCACCCAAAGGGCAGAACGAAGGAGGAGGGGAAGAAAAAAAAATTTTTTAAAAATCGGTTTTAGCACAGAGGGAAGCTGGTTCCACCGGTGCTACTTCTGAAGGATCACAGATCAACTTCAAAGTCTTCTTGGGCAGGAGTTGAATTTTATTTTCACAAGGAGCTGTTAGAAACCCCAGAGGCCCTGCGGTCTAGCTGCAGTACCTCAGACACAGTATTCACTATGGTACCCTATGTTTCAGGTTTGCAACCATTTTCTAGTAAAAATAATGGGGGGAAAATGCTATTCTGTTCAGAACAGGAACGAGTAGCACTGCACCACACTCTGGCTTCCCAGGGTTCGCTTTGGAAAGTCTGCAAAGGGCTTTTAAAGCCTCTAGACATCTTCCATGCTGAAGAGCAAACAATTAAAAATGAAGTCATGTCCACTTGTTTTAATGCTTTTTAAGGATGGCGTTTGAGACTGAGCACCCAATGTCCTTCCTTTATATTTGCAGCTGGAAGGCACCATATCCAGTGTTGTTTGTTTTAATGACAGAACAGGTACAGACAAGAAGAGTAGCGTGTGAAAGGCGTGAAGTATTGAGAGTTAGTACTACAATGTTTGGGTTAGTTTAGGGTTTTTTATATCTATCAGAATTTTATTTCAGTGATTCATCAGTATCCATGCCTTGTGCCTGTGTGCATAAAGTGTGTTTATGAAAATGAAATGAGTTTCCATCCGGGATGTCTGTCTTGACTTGATTTGGGAGAACAGATTTAATAAGCGGTTATCAAACACTTTTTCAATTCTGCTTTTAATGTAGCATGGACAGAGATTTAAGAGTCCTGTTGATAAACTAGATGCAAGAGACAGAATTGGGCTTCTTTTTCAAACTACTTTTCAGATACCCTGTAAATATTGATAGACAAAATGAGGAGAATTTATGGAAACATAAAACAAATCCACCCTTCCTATAAAACTTGAATGGATGTATTGATTATATAATAAAAGCCTGTAGTTTGGTTTTAATAAGCTGCAAATGATGTGTCCAAAGCAAGGAGCATCCTTTTTAAAGTTGCTAGAGAAGATGCAACACTCTCCCTTTCTGAAGTCTTTGTAACTCTGTTCAAGCCAATTGATAAGTAAAATCAAAGTCAGACCTGTAACATGCTTTGTTTTGCCTAGAGATTAATGGTATTGAAAGAACTCTCACCAGTTACTGCTGGCTTTGGGTTATGCCCCAAGCTGATCTCAAGGATAAATTCATACTGGTGATTAAAGAAAGAGGCATTACCTGGATTTCAAATACTTAAAACAAATTGTCCATGAGAAATCCATGGGCTAGGATGTGTCTGCAGAACATAAGAAAAGCTAACACTGACTTTCAAATGAGCTCAAGAAAAATCTTACAGTGTTCTCAGACAATTTGAAAAAAAAAATCATATTTCCTGGATAACGTTTTCACAGTGATTATAAATTCATATCAAGTGGCATTTTAGATACAGATACACTTAGGCTATAAGATAAAGCAGACCTGCACTTATACTACGAGTATATATGCAGCATCTCAGGGGAAAAAAGTTCCACCTCGAATCAGCCTAGGGTCCACTGAGACCAAGCATCCAGCACATGATTTTTCATGAGACACTGCAAGATAAAAAAACCAAACACCACACCAACAAAAAAAACACACCACCCAAAACCCACCCAAACAGAGTTTGGGTTTTTTTATAGAGCCTGTGATGAGACCAGAATAGCAGGGAAGTCACCTGCAAGGAACAAGTTGTTTATAGCCCTGCAACCTTGCCTACTCAATATTCTTTGGTTAGCATGCAATTATAACAATTCCAGGCACACTTAATGAAAACACTAAAAAAATTTCACATCAGCAACACCACTGTACAGCAATTGCTGGCAGGTTCATTTCCCTAAACAAGTGGTTTTGAGTCATAGGCACTAATTAGCATTCTAGCAAGAACAAAACCAGGAAACAGCAAGCAAGACTTGAGAGGACAGATCACATGAATATTGTAAGGAGACTAAGTATCTGGTAGAAATCTCAATGATCATAATGCTAACACTTCAAAAATGGGAGATCTTAAAGACAGTGGAAATTTGGCCAAGACGAAACAGCATGTTGGGGGGAAGAGCTAGCAATAGGAGCAATGAAGTGGGAATTCCAGAAAGAATAAAGATGAAGAAAGAAGAAGAAGAAAAAGACATTTGAATATTGATGTCTAAAGCATTTATACCACTTCATGTAACAAAATAGAACAGAAGATATTCTGGCTTTAGGCTAAATTTATGAATTGAATTCACCTTGAACTAATTAAGCTGGTCTGACCAGTAAGTGTATTGTCTAATGGTGAAGCCCTTTGAAAGAGATTATCCAACTCCCATTCAGCTGCTGGTACATTGTCTGGTTAAACAGACCTTCTGGGCTTTCCTGCTTTGCCATGCATCATAGGCTTCGGGCTTGTATGATCCCCCTGTATAAAATATTTCCAAGATATGCAAGACTTAAGCATCACTTGTAAGTGCTTTGCAATACTGATATCAATCATGTTAGATACTAGACTATTCTGTCAGTGGCTCAGAAGAAAAAAAAAAAAAAAAAAAAAAAAAAGGAGGACTCTCTATTAGGGCATGGGTACAATTTAATAGAGCTCACTGAAGGCTGGTTCACAGCCTGAAGGGACACAGGAACACAATACACAGCGAGAGCAGTTACTCAACTACCTCTTTATTACTCTTTAATCACTTTTTTTGAATAGGATAAGCAATCAAAAGTTTTATTAGCAGATGGCTCTAGCTGGATTTCTGGTGATCCTACTCGGGAGTATAAGGAACACTTTAATGGCAGAGAGTCAATCGTTGCCACATCCTGACACTGACATCGCACTGGACAGAAGAATTGACAAAACGTAAGTCTTTTCATTTTCAAAAATGTCATCCTTTGCATTTTGTTTCCCCCCAGACATTTATGGTATTAAAAAGCCAACTGTGCTTGAGAGGAAGCAAACGGCATGAAGATACCTCCATTCATGGGAGCTTGAAGGGTTGTCAGTGGTGGGAAGCGAAATCAGGAAGAGCAGAAAAACCACCTTGTGGCAGGTTTCTGCTGCAAAGCAATAAGAAGCCCCCGTAACAGAAGACTGGAACCTCAGAAAGAAGAGTATCGAGTTCAGCAATGCATTGACAAAGATAATGCATAAATAAAAGGTAAAATGTTTGGGGAGAGACAGCAGTGGAAAGGAAAAACAAAAACCGTTTATACAGAGCAGAGGCTTCAGTAAGTGCTCAAAGCACAAAGTAGACTAGACAAAGTTTCAAAACAGCTGCTGGAATGATAATACACAACCTAGCAAGATTGTGCTAAAATTAACTGACTTCAAATTCCAGATCTGAATCCACTTTACCTCATTCCAACCTCCATTTCATGTCTGCAAGCTGCCTCTTCAGAGGAGAACAAACTGCCTCTTCAGAGGAGAACAAACAAACAAACAAAAAAAAAACCACAACACACTAATACCAACCCCAAAAAGAGGAAGTAGACTGCTCTCCCTTTTGTACTGTTCCCCCCCAAGAAGAGCAAGATATATATATTTTTTTAATACTTTAAATTTGGTTGCAATGCTTATGTGACAACCCTGTTTGGTCACGACAACCCCATGCAACGCTACAGGCTTGGGGAAGAGTGGCTGGGAAGCTGCCCAGCAGGAAAGGACCTGGGGGGGTTGGTCGACAGCTGACTGAACATGAGCCAGCAGTGTGCCCAGGTGGCCAAGAAGGCCACGAGCATGCTGGCTTGTGTCAGGAATAGTGTGGCCAGCAGGAGGAGGGCAGTGATCGTGCCCCTGTACTGGGGCCTGGTGAGGCCACACCTCAAATACTGTGTTCAGTTTTGGGCCCCTCACTACAAGAAGGACATTGAGGTGCTGGAGCGTGTCCAGAGAAGGGCAGTAAAGCTGGTGAAGGGCCTGGAGAACAAGTCTTGTGAGGAGTGGCTGAGGGAACTGGTCTCTTCTCCCCAGGGACTAGAGATGGGATGAGAGGGAACAGCCTCAAGCTGTGCCAGGGGAGGTTTAGGTTGGGTATTGGGAAAAATGTCATTCCTGAAAGAGTGGTGAGGCATTGGCACAGGCTGTCCAGGGGGGTTGTGGGGTCCCCATCCCTGGAGGGGTTCAAAAAACATGTGGATGTGACGCTCTAGGACATGGTTTAGTAGGCATGGTGTTTTAGGTTGACAGTTGGACTAGATCTCAGAGGGCTTTTCCAACCTTAACAATTCTATGATTCTATGAAAGCAGCTCTGAATAAGTAAATTAGGACTTGATCCCATACCCTGGTTAGCTCCAGGAAGAGAGACCCACAAATAATATTTCTCAGCTCGCATACCTTTCTGGGATCACCAGCATTTGTCAACATCAGTCAAGTACTTCAGATATAACAATAAGCCGCCTTGGACTAAAACGTTCAAGGCTTCTACAGCGCGTCAACACCAGATGGTCTAACACAAAGCCAGGTATGGGCTTGCTCAGCTGCCTGCTCATGCCACTGCAAACACATCCTCAAAGCTTGGAAGACAGGAATTACAGATTTTACTAAACTCCTTTATCTCTTGCAGTTAGCAACCCACTCCCAGCCCAATCCAAAGAGCCAGCATGTCAAAACACAACATTTTTTTTTTTTTTTTTTTTTTTTTTTTTTTTTACACAGCGCACATAGCAAGTGGTTTGCTGCACTCCCTGTGGACAAGCCATATGCTCCTCGGTGCTTCATCCAGAGCTGCATGCAGTTGACTCTTCCTCTTGCACAGCCTGGCAGCGACAGCTCGGATAGCCATGGAAATCACTGGGTTGAGATCTGATGGGGCTATTTCAGGGTCCCATCGGCTCACATCCCACACATCCAAAACCTCTACCCAGCGATAACCCAGAGCATCTAAAGCCACTCACAGTAAATGAGGTCTTACCTCCCCAAATTATCCAAAAGATAAACCTTATTCTCCTTTTGCATCCCAGGTTCATTCACATTGATAGGCAAAACTCCCACGGGCTTTGGAGACCTTTTATAACACATTACACATGTGGAGAGGCTCTGAAGAGGAATCCGAACTACACCTGAACGAGACCGCTCAATTTGGCTCTAAATAGCTCCTTATTATCCAAGGCACAGAATTGCAAATTTCTGTTCAATTGCATGTTTTACCACACACTCCCCAGAAGTTAGGGAGTTGCTCTACAGCTTTCTGCTGGAGAGAAAAATGGTCTTATTTATTTTGATTAATAAAGACTTGCTCAGATAATGGCATTTCTAGCATTTGCAAATTTGAAAACACTGTAAATCCCCAAAGCTCCCGTGCTCTAAGTCTTTTAAATCTCAGGCAGATTTGAAGTCGCTTTAAATCTCACAGAAAGTGATTCTCCATAAATCCCAGCACAGCCAGGGTGCGTTAAACACTTTTTGGGCGATAAGAATACTTGGTGAATGCACAGATATCGTAACGGGTCCAGCACACAGATTCTGCTCACGTCTGCCGAAGACTTCATAGGAGGGGCTGGCTCTGGCAAAACAGTGAAGCGCTCCTAAAGCATTATAGAAAGAAAAAACATCATTTCCTGAAAGTATAACTTTTTCTGCCCCACTAAACTTTTTAATATTTTCAGTGGTATTGATTTATTAGGATTGCTTTGGGAGATGGCACTCGGAAGCATCTTTTGCTGTAAAAGTCCAATGACAGAGAGTAACTCTTACATCTTTCAAACCGTCCACTGTAAAAGATTTTTTTTTTTTAATTAGGATAAAGGTGTTTGGGGATTTTTCTGCATTATACAAAACGATAACCCCTCCAAGAACATACCTGGGCTTGGTTAGGAGGCTACAAATGATGAAGTACTCGTGGATGGACCAGTTACTCTGCTTCAGCAGCAAATATTTCTCTACTTTAAGTAAGCACTAGTGGAGAAATCCTGCCACCAACATCTTATTGTGTAAAGCTCTCCAGGATTTATTTTTTTTTTTCCCTTTTCCTTGAAGAGGGATCTGTAAGAGCCAGCAATGAAGCGATAAAGGGACAGAAAACTAATTAGCAGCTCTCACGTGCAAACAGTATTTGCCATATCACACCTCAGGCTTTGAAGGCAGAAGCGCTAGCAGGTGGCAGCGACCACTGCCACCCGAGCACAGAAATACAGCACCGGGGCTGCACCACAACCCCCATTTCCTGGGGGCAATTCCGTGACTGCTTTCTTGGGAAGCACGTACACGCCAGGAAAGCCTGGATGGGCACGTGGAACCGCCAAGGAGAAGATCACCCTTCCCAGCCTGTCCGACAGCCCCCTGCCCCAGCGCGCGTAGGACTCGTATAGCAGATTATTCCAATTTTCAGTGATGAAGGAATATCTATGCTTTTCACACCAACTTGAAAAGTTTTGCCCCATCTATGTTTGGCTTTCATATAAAAAGGAGCCAAGAAAATCACTATTTTTTTCCATTAAAACTACACACAGAAAAAGCCAGGCCATTTTCTTATCCAGTACCACTACAAAGTATTTTTCTATCCCTTACACATTTTGTTAACGCATAAACGACAACAGAGAATATTTTCTATCTTCATCAAAGCCCTTCCAGTAGTATTGAGCAACTCCTCTGACAAATAAAGGCTCCACCAGGAGCCCGTCCACGGGGGAGCGCCCATCGGGAGCGCCCCAGGTTTGCAGCTGGTGCACACGCCGCAGACTTCAGCTGGCCCGCATCGGGCTGCGCACCCTTCACCCCAGAGCGCTCGAGAAACTCTAGACTCGCCAGGGAATTAATAAGCACGTTATTATCTGGGGAAGAAAGAGTTGCCTCTTGACCACCTACATTTGGAAACAAGAAGGGGGCACATGGAGTTGAAATGCGAGTGTTATTTTCTGCACTGAATTTGTATCATTTCAGATACTGGTGTCTGTGGGTTCACTTTAGACACTGGAGTTGTTGAGATGCCTGTAATTTCAATTATAACTTGTTTACATGGAATAAGAGAGATGTGGATATTAGTCTATTACTTGATACCTGGTTTGACCAAGCTGACAGTTTGTTACTAAAAATTGTTTTTATTCTAAGTTACTTTTTTTGCTTGAGTCCTTTATTTTAGTTTTAAACTAACTTTCCAGTGCCTGAGATCTTTTTAGTTTTAATTCTTGATTACTCTTTTTGGCTGCCAACAGATGCTACAACTCTAATCCTGTTGCAGATTAATTTGGTGTCCATTGGGAACAGCAGCTCATGTATGGGGTGGTTTGGTTTTTTTTTTTTAGTTTTAGGGAAGGTTTTACAAACCTCTGAAAGAAATATTTAGATACTTTTTTTTAAAGTTGTTTTCCTTAAAGTGACAGAGTCAATTACAACCAATTGAGTGGAAACATAATATTAGAGTTAAACATGGATAACAACAGTGAATAAGAAATGGGACGATTTGGGGCTATTTGGAAATAGCCAGAGAGACTGTGGCATGGCTGTTTATAACTGTGATTACTGCTTTAATAGCTTGGAGTTCTCTTCCATTATTGTTATTCAACTGAAAGTTAAGTTGTGCTTAGTTTCAACCTATAAAGTCTAACTCAGGAACGAGAGTCACGATTCGGCACAGCCGAGCCTGAACCTCAGTGCATCACGGAGGTGTCCTCCTGCCTGCAGCCGTCTGGCTGGATCCAAAGCAAAATTTCTGTTCCTTTTAAAGGGCATTGGAGCAAATCTCGAGGGAGAGGTCTGGAAGTCAATAGCACTCAGCAGCCCTGCCTGCGTGGAGTTGAGAGAGGAGTTAAGGCAGAGTACAAAAGCTACATTCAAAAGCCATCTGTAGAAGCTAATGGCATCAAAAGCAGAGTGCCTGCTAGCTAGGAGTCCCCTTTTTGTGTGAAGATTGAACAAAATCAATCCATTTCAATTCTTCTTCGTGTTGTCTCAAGTGCAGGAAGGTGGGCTAAACCTCTCATTTTGGTGCCAGGGTCACACATTCAATAAGACTGTAAAGAACCGCTACAGAAGTTATTGGTCCAAATTATCTTTGATCATTAATATTGTGGATTACGAGAGAAAACACAAGCTAGGACATACCTGCCGGGAGGGAAATACAGAAGGAGCTGGGCTGGCACACACCCCCCCCCATCAGGCGTCAACACAGCCATGCCACTTCCAGCTTGCAAGTAGCTCAGCAGCAGTCAGAGTGGATGTCCCCCGAGTTGTGTTTCACACAATATCCCTATGGGCGCACCTTGAACCTGCCAAAATAAGTGTTCAACCAGGAAAGGACCCTCTGGAGTCAGCAAACTAAAGCCCATGAGTAACAGAGCAGAAGCTGCACATATGCAGAAGCAAACATGGGATCAGCATCTAATGTCGATACCATCGTCATCTTCAGTCAAACCCACAAATCAAAGAGCCTGCTCCCTTCCAAAAAGCTTTTAGCCATCCCACCAAGGAGCAGTTATCCTTAATCTCAATAGCAAAAATAGCACTAAAAAGATCCAGGGAGAAAGCCACGCTCATATGTAAAGATCAGTGTGCTATACTATCAAGATGCACAGCAGATTCTCCCAAAAGAAAGTATGTCACAAATCACCATTCATTGCAAGCCTGTTTGTCCAGTTTTCCAGAGCTTTATCAATCCATTTTGGAAGCATAAATTCCAAGTCTGATATTTATCACCAGCTTAGAAGACAAGGGTGAGCGGCAGGGTAGGATTCCTCACTAATACACTCCTCAGTGACCTCTTACCAACGCACAAGAGGAATTTTTTCTTTTAAAGTGTTTAAGATACCTGAATATGGTGTCATTCTGCACAGCTGTTGTACTGTAGAACATGCACTGCTCTCATGGGCCACCTCTTGATCTGGAGCGTCCAACCCATTCATAAATACCATAGCTACCTTTTTAGGTCCAAAGGTCTACAGCAAGGGCTGTAAACAGCAAGGTGATCCTGCAGATAGGTTTGTTCCAATTCCCCTCACACAGTTAAACAGTATTTCCGAACTATAGTCACTGGTGGAGTGTTTTTAAATAAATTCCTCATAAAACCCAAGTTGCCAAGTCTACCAAGCAAGTCTCTTTATCCTCAGCCCTTTCATCCACATTCCTCTTGTCACCAACAGGTAAACCTTACTGAAAAGCCTTCACTGTTGAATGTACAATGCACTAAAGATGGCAAATACCATTTCGTCTTTGTGAAACACCGATATCCCAGAGCTTTAAGCTTTCAAACGCCATTTGTTGCACCTTGGCATCTTTATGCAATAGCAGTGCAAGTAAAGCTACAGCCAGCAGAGCCTGTTACTACTTCTCACACGCTAAATCCACATGAATAAATCTTATTAAGCTTAAAGACAAGCAGTTACCACACCTGTTTGATAGATTTATTATCCCCAAAAAACAGTGCACTGATGTGAAATGAAGGTATGAACCAAATAGTTACACTGCACAAACAGCCAGCTATTCGTTATATTATGGAAACAAGTAGAACGTTGGTAAGGTGCTCCGTGAGGATATTTAACAAGCGTCAAAGCCTAGACGGAAAGAGGCATTTGTCTATGAGAATCAATGAAGTTACACATCCTCATACCACAGCTAGATTTCACTCATGTAGCATACAGGAAAGCAAAGAAGGGAAAAAAGGGGG
>VZTL01004537.1:46115-62362 GCA_013400535.1 Scopus umbretta
AAAAAAAAAAAAGTTTTCCAAGCACACACGGGGATTGGGGAAGGGAGGGCAGGAACAAGTACTATTCTGTCCCCCACCCCAGAGTCTCACAGCATAAAACTATCTTATGGATTAACCTCACACCATCCAAAACCAGTCTGCCTCTGCCCAGCTACAGCAGGGAAGATACCTTGTGAAAACTGAGATTTTTTTTCTTTTTTAGTAAGTGGGAAAGCTCCAAGGCAGAGCTTTTAAGGGAGGCTTATGTCATCCTTCACAGTGGAGGCAGTAGTTAAGGACACAAGACTACAGCAGCTTCAAATCCTGGCTCTTTCAAAAATTAGAACAGATCTTCCAAAATAAGATAAGAGCATGAAATTAAAGAGAGCTGATATATCCATCAAGTTAATCACTTACAGTGCTTGCAAGCTCTTCCTGAAGAATCGAAAGCACGATTATTTCATAGTGGATCTTCCAGAAAAGCCTTCACGCTGTGTTGCAAGATCTTTACTTGTTTACCCCTATTTGCCCAGCTGCCAGTCACCAGATCTGTCACGACTGCCGTTCAGCTATTGTTTTCCACTCTTCATTCAATAACTTCTGCTCGTACCTCTGGGCCCAGGCAGGTTGCTCAGAGAGGACCCCTTTCCAGCCCAAGTGCTTGGCGGCCGTATTCGTGTGCCCCCGCTACTCACAGCATCAATTTCTTCAGCTGGGTGAGAAAGCCAAGGCTTCAAATCCTCTTGCACCAACACTAGGAGACACTGGCGGGGTCCTTTAGCCCACAAAGCACAGAGAAGTTAAATTCTGATATTCCTTTGGTTCATTAGTTAGGCCAAGAATTAAGCAAGGGGAAAATATACTTTAAAAAAAAAAAAAACAACTTATGACTTCCCACAATCTCCAGCGCTTTGATCATGCATTAGTTATGAAATAGAGACGTCCAGTTACAGCTTCTCAGTGCCATACAGTGTATTGGAGGGTGCTGACGTGGTTTCATTTGCCTGGTAACCATAACCCTGTACTTCCAAATAACTCCCACATTGCCCCCCTTCTCCCTGCTTTTCCATCCAAAATAAGCTCCAGTGCAAATGAGGCACCTGGGAAGTATCAGCACCTGCAAAGGAACTTCAGAACTCTTTTCCTCATTCTCCAGGCAGTAAAAGGGAAAACAAACATCTCTCACATTGAAAACCCACTGGATTTATTTATGCTTCAGGCTCCAGAAAGGCTAATGAACTTTTTTTTTTTCTAAAGACCACCTCTAATAATGTAACAGTAATTTGCCATCCAAAAATCAATTGCAGGGGCAGATAACAGCATTTGGATGTCTAATGAATTGATGAGTCTCACAAATCAAGTAGATGTCCAAGAGCTGTATGTCACCCTTACAGCTTTTCTGCCTCCTAACTTTGTGCATTTGGAGACACCAAAACTGTGGAGTTTTAGGTTTTGGTCCATTTTTAGACCAGGCCTTATATGCCAAAATCAAAACTAGAGTCTCCCATGTGGCCACGTACTTCTTAAGACTCTGGACCACAATGGTTTGGGAACAGTACGACATATTATGTGCCGAAGCTTGCAGTCCAGCTCTCTGCATTCAGAGCTCTCACCGTGGACACATAATCCCCTGTGGTAAAGCAATGTTTAATTCAAAACAAAAACCAAAGCTAGCTTCGGGGATTTGATCAACATTTACGAGTTCTCAGCACAATCCCTCTTGACGAGGCCTGCATGCTTTTGCAGACCGTATATAGGTCTTCAGCGTGACACGCCACGACGACACGTGCCACGGTTTATTATATGGTGCTCAACTGGTAAGGCTGAGAGCGAGGAAGAAACAGGTAGACAGAGAGGCAGGTAGCAGCAAAGGTATCAGGAAATCCCATTCTTCATGTCCATAACAGTCCTGAAATACACACCAGGAGCCACGGATCAGTGTGAACCGCCCCACTCATGGACCCAAGCTTAGCCTTCCCTACAGTTTCTGGGGCATTAAGTCATAAACTGACCTTCACTGTAAGTGGAAGGGACACCCTGGTCATGCCCACACCACCACGACAGCCCCAAAGCCCAGTGCTCTCCCACCTAGCCAACGCGTCAGCAGCGGCAAAGAGGACACAGCGAACCCGAGGACGATGGATACAGCCGCACGCTGCGCTGAGCCTTGCCGCCACAGGAAGCCTGTAGGCAGCTCGGTGGGCAGGGCGGTCTATACGCCACACCTAATCGCACCGGTGACCAAAACCAACCTGGCAGCCTGGACACCAGCACAAAGCCCCTCCTCGCACCCATCCCACCAAGGTCAGAACAGAAGGTAGACCCTACGCAGTGGCAGTTGTCTTGATTTTTCAGAGGATTTCGTAGGCCAGACCAGAATTTCCTCAAATCTGCTGGTCCGTTTGCAGCACCACATTGCCATCTGCTGTCCCTCGCCTTCCCCGGCAGCTTCGCCAATAACCAGGTGAAATACAGCGGCACAGCTAGCGCAGCCTAAACAAAGCTGTTCAAAATGCAAATAAGTCCGCAACCCATCACTTATTTAATGAAAGTGTTATAATCCATTTAACTGTTTAAGAAATACAAGACATGAGCTTGCAAGGACGCAGTCGGATGAAGCGTCACAGACAAAAAGCAGCGTACAATAGCAATGCAAGTATTAAATCTTGGCACATTAGGATGAGAGTATGCACAGGTGTATCACTTCAAAACCAGCTTTTTTTTTTTATACTCCAGCAATTCAGTCATTCAAGACTAAATCATGCCTCTTCAGCTAATAATGTCTTGTTTTTATGATCCAAACATAAAATAGTATTTTTTGACTGGTTCCTGAAATGATGCACCAAGCTATTTGCAGCAGATTTAACCTTCTGCTTAAATCCTGCATGCAACCAGGCAAGCTACCTCCCTTTTGCAAACAACTTTCATGGCTTGCCTACAGTCCTGCTCCTTTTTTTTTTTTTCCCTAAAGAACTTGCAGAAAGCGCTCGATAAAAATACAAGCGTAAGCAGTGGCTTTGGGACACAGCTACCCAGACCCAGGGGACGGAACTTGGATCTTAATTACAGTGGGAAATTGGAAGAATATTCTTCAGAAAGTTACCTGGGCATGAAAAGTGAGAAAATAAATCTAGCAAAGGCGACTCCTTCCTCAGCAGCTGGTATCCAGCCGAGCACACTCAGCTGGTCACAGTCCTCTATTAAGGTGACTACAATTGCTCCATTTGCCTAATGATACTGTGTACAGGCCACAGGCAAATAGTCACCAAAATATTTTAGGCAAGCTGCACTGCTTCTTTTCTTGTTTCGTCCTCCTTGCTTTACAAAACATTTGAGAAAACACGGCATCATCAATGCATTTTCCTGAAACTTGTGTGTTACATTGCCCCTTCCACCAGCTGGGCAAGAAAGGCCCGACAAGCAGGACCTTCTGGAGGCTGCTGCTCCTCCTGGCATCACCCCTTACTGGCTTTCCTTCACAAGCAAACTCCTGAAGGCAGGAGCCCCAGTTTGCAGGTAGGGAGGAAGAGGATGCTCTCAGACATGAGCTTCAGCTCGCTTTGACCCCACCTTCAGCGTTGCCAATACATCACAAAAACCTGGAGAATACCCCTCTTCACAAATCACTTAATTTCACCGCGTCTTGTCTTCCTTTGCCTGTAGGATGGAAATCAAAGCCCCTCACGAGCGAGGGATGTCAGTCACAGCTCATTTGGTACTTCAGAGAAATCTAAGCCAGTAGCTGGGAAATAGCAACAGCCATCTCCGCCGCCTGAGCAGAGAGCGGAGTTCGCAGGGGAGCAAGCATCACTCATTAACTTCCAGAGGAAAGCACAGGACCAGATGACCAGGCTACAGAGAGTCACAGAAGCCAACAGAGAAAAATCAAACACCAACAGGAACATGGAAAGAACAAAGCACGAGGCTGTTTCTCACTAATTCCGACTAGCCTAACTTGGATGCCTACTATATCTACGTTAAACCTTTTTGAAGCTTGCAGTGCAAGCTCAGGAGGAAGCAAACAGATGGACAATGACTTATCATTGGAGAGACTTGGATCAGCAACTTAGAAATTCAGATTTATACAGGAGAAGCAAGTTAGTCATCCAGACAAATAGTTATGCCCTGGGGAGAAGAAAAATCTGGATAGCAATACAACTAAAATAAAACCTTAAGAAAAATAAAGGCTATGAGTACGCGGAAGATGGAAACAGCTATAAAGTGAATATAAAGAGAAAAGAGCCAAGGCAACACAAAGCAGGCATATACAACTCGCTGCTAAATGAGTTCTTGCATGACTCCATTTATAACACAATGAAAAGGAAGAGATTCAGATCTTAAAAGCACTAGATATACTAGCCTTTGTAGCATACAGGTTTTGTGTATTTGTGTTTTCTCAGCCACTTTTATATTTCCTGGCCCTAAAGTTTTGCAGAGGAAGACTGAGGCTGTCCACTTCCCAGATGTGCCCAGCTGTGCACACACAAACCCCTGCCAGCACACCTGCGAGGCGAGCCATGGGGCTGCCAACAGCCAGAGCAGCCCCCCCAACACCGCGAGAGCCATACGCCCACCACGGCCGGCCAGCGCCGCACACAGGCTGACGTTGCGGAGTGATTTTGGCACATCCTACAAGTTTGGGGGAGTCCGGGCATGGGGTCACCCCGGAGCATGCGTGTGATGTGCCCAGCGTTCGCCAGCAGCAACACTCCCTGCACAGGCACTGCGCGTGGTCACCGTCTGTGCATCAGCAGCTAGGCACGATAGGATATTCCCGATATATTAGCGCTCGAGATTTAAGGTTAAATTTGTAAGGGGGA
The DNA here is from genome assembly GCA_013400535.1 of Scopus umbretta. NCBI lineage: Eukaryota > Metazoa > Chordata > Aves > Pelecaniformes > Scopidae > Scopus > Scopus umbretta. The sequence goes on from VZTL01004537.1 coordinate 50,915, forward strand.
AGGTCATAGAGCAGGATCTGTTAGGCAATAAATAGCTTTTCTGGAGTCATTTCTCTTAGACATATTCTAGAGGTAGCAACCTTGCCGAGGCAGAAGTTGGTCCGGATGATCTAATCATCTCTCATGTCAGGGCTGTGTCGTTACCTTCAGTTTGCATTACAGATTATGTGTAATACACGGTGTCTAGAAATAGCATATGCGCAGCAGGTTATTCTCCCGGACCCTGTTGCTTTGCACCTGTCCAGAAATTGTTTGCCAGATCCACAGATGCAAATTCTGGTAAGTCAGAGGCTATCATCTTGTTCAACAAGAGGACATAGGGATAAAGAGCTGAGATGTTCTTGGTGTTTACCCTTCATAGAAGGCAGGAGGAAGAAAGAAAAAAAATAGAAAAAGAAGAAAAAAAAAAAAACCAGAGCCACAGGAGCGTTAAGTATTCCCTCCAGGAGCACGTCAGACATCTGGATTATACTTGGCAGTGAAAGACAGCTACGCTAGTCCCTGCCCCGTTTCCACCTATTGGTAAATTAACAGGGATGAGCTACTTATTACTCTGGCTACTATTTCCCATGTCTCTGCATAGTGATAGCATCAGAACAGCAAGCAGGCTTTACCTGGGAAACAAACCCAAGGAGAGGCCCAAACCAAAATCCACACTGGCATCCTTCCATTAGAGCAGGAGAGGTCTATCTTCAGATATTTCCAGATGGAAATTGCAATTAAAACTAATGTGTCGTTTTGATAAAGTCTCAGCAATATTCAGTGCCTCAAATAAAATTAGTCAAAAGTGTACTTATTTTTAAAGAAAAAAAAAAATACAACCCACGGCTTGTTTTCACCAGACTGGACTTCAGCCTTTCTCCATTGGTAAGAACTCTCATGATTTTCTCTTTAAATCCTGTAGAGTTGGCTGCCTAAGGCTTTTAGGAGCTTGAAAAACAGACACCAGAAAAAGAGCAGTAGGTTGCACAGGTAAGGGAACCCCACGCTTTTGTCCTGAACACAGGCAGAAAAATCCTGACATTTCAGCCTGCCTCCATCAGTACTTTATTTCCTCCCGACGCCATGGAGCTGTGCTGGAGTGGGGATCGCAGAAGCGGAGGTATCGCAAAACAGCCAAAGGATAAGAGCGCCAAAGCATCAGAAATATTTTCATTCTGGAATTGCCTCCAGCCCAAGCATCATGACTGGGTACCACACATCACTGGGTTCAAGAACATGCATCGTTACAGTGATTTCAACCCGCCTCAAAGAAATAGATTTTAAATACGTGAATATTTTGTGCAGAAACATTTGAAATCTTCTCATCGCTAAGGGTCTATGAAAAGCCCACCTACTTCACATACTTATTGAGGCTCTAGCACTCAGCAACACCCCTTAGCTCACCGAAAGCGGTCAAAGAACAGAGCAGTCTAAAGGTACAGTTTGCTTATCCTTGACGCGAGACATACCTGTCCACCTTTCAGTTATATTTAGCACTGCAGAGAGGTAGGAACCTCCAGCTACAGCTGTGTCAGCCATGGCAAAACGCTGGGGAATTAATAGTTCCTCACTCTTTCCCTCAAGTCATTGTTACAGGCAGAAGTTAAGTAACATATGCATCAACTCCCTTCTCCCCGTTTATTATCCAGGAGAAGCAGAACTAATTAAATATCAGCCTCAAACAGCCAATTCTTTCAGCATGAGGGAGATTGTGAAAAATCACATTCTCCCATTAACTTCCCAAGCAGGGCCAGGAGAGCTAAGTTAGAAACCCACCAGCCTGAAGACATTTTCTCCTCCAATTTACATTTTAATGGGAGAGGAGAGGACTTATTGCTAAGTGCCAGGAGCTGATAGAGCTGCGCACATTCTGAGGGTCTAATAAACGCACTGACCCATATTTTTCACATTTTATGGGACAGTGGGGAAAACTGCTGAAAGAGCTCGTTTGCAGCTATGTTAATTACACTTTCTATGGGAAAGCAGAGGAACATGCCTCAAAGAGCTACTTGCAACTGCTTTTGTGGGACAGTTTAATCTACTGTTTAGAGCAGGTAATTGCATGCTGGAAGGATCCTAGGTTCTTGTGACAGCTGGACCACTGGGCTCTGTGGTGGTCATGGTCAGACCTTCACCTTTCTGCACCATTCAGACCACCTACAAAAGCTATGAAGGCAGTAGAGCTTTACTGGGGAGATTAAAAAAAAAAGCACGCTTGAATTGTGCTTTCTGGTGTAATTAGGTCCTACCAAGTAACTGTAACAAACTGCAGAGGAGTTCATAAAAAGTTCTCATCTGTGGCATTCATTTCCTCTGATCTAGCCCAACACTGGCTGCAGCTATCGGATAGGTGTTTCTCCTCCTCTTATCACAGCAGGGAAACAGGCAGAGCTAAAGGGACCCCCGTGCTGCCATCCTGCTCATCAGCTTTCAAAAGCAGAGCAGCTCTGCAGATTGAGAAACATCAGCTTTCATCCCATACATCAGAGCCCTTCAACCCACATCTTGTGGCAGAGGAGAGGCCGAAGACGACATTGGTACCTGTTGAAATGGGTAGGAAAATGAGCTATGGAACAGACAACGGAATTGCTTAGTTTAAAGATAACGCTTCAGCGGAGGGGAAGCATCGGTGGAAGGAGAGTTGGGTTTGTCCTCTCTTCCATGCAGCGTGTGTGGCTCTACCAGAGCTCACCAGCTAGCCTGGCCCAGCAGACACCTTCCAAAGCTCTAGGAACACATCCTGGCCAGATGCTCTGTGCACACCCTCATGTCTGTGGCGATTAAACAAGGTACCTCCTGGGCAAGGCGGTAACTGGGACACGAGGTTTCCCCAATAGTTTCCTTACACCTCTCAGTTAAGTTCAGTCCAGGCCCCTATTTAAGCAGGCAGTCACCCTGAATGTCCGTGTGCTCCAGCTATTGGGAAATGTCACACTGAAAGCAGATGAATCCCCAGTTATTTTATTATTTCAGGGATCTTGAGAGGGGAAAACAACCACCACACCTTGGCCATGGTAGCCGATCTCAGAAGAAATACTCGGAGTAGTCACTGCTAGGTAAGTTTTAGTAACGTTGATTTTTTAGGAGCTGTGATCTACACGCCATGGAAATACTGAAAGCTTTAAGATGACTTGTCAAGTTTAATAAGAATTTTTATTTGGTTTTAATACCAAAAAGCTCACTAAGGACCTGGAAACTTGTAAAAATTATTTCTTCATTTCTTCCCATCCTCAAGATCTCCTGCAGTTTCAGCTGTACTTTCCATGGCTCCGAGCCACTCCACTCGCTAAAGAGAAAATTTGCTGAACAGGCTGATTAACAGTTTTATCCAGCAAGAGATGTTCTCTAGGGTCATATCTGCTTTGAATCAAAATTATTACAGCTTGTGTTTATAAAGCTATCCCCCACAACCCAAATCTTACACCTTTAAAACCAATTTACTGGCCTGTGTTACGCAGCTGAATACCAAAAGAAAAAGGGCAAGAGTCAAAGTGAAAAAATAACACTTTGGCTCACATAAAGCGATTGTCTTATCCTGACATTTTATCGACTCTTTAAAATGAAAGAAACGGAGAGACAGATATCTTTATCTACTAGGTTGGTGCCCTTTCAATACCAAGCTGATGAACAATTGCATTAAGCTAGCCACATATTTATGAATACCCTATAGCTTAATAAATTGTTATGGAGCAATGAAAGTTTACACAGATAACTAGAAGTGTCAGAATAATATTACACAGGCGCCATAAAATAGAATATTACTCATTTGAATCACAATCTAGCGAATATAAAACCCGGTGCTTGTTTTATGACTTTGCCCTCATAGCAAACTTCAGTTTTCCAGACCTTTCTCTCCACTTGGTGACTCAGCACAACAAGATACTCCACAGATGTAGTTTTTAGTTACCGATAATTGATTTTTCATTAGAGAGCAGTAGGCTTAAGTTTAACATATAGAAATAAAAAGTGCAGAGATAAAGGTGGGCAAGAGGCAATAGAGGGAGTTTGACAATAAAGCAAGAACAGATATTTCCTCCGCCAGGGAGAAAAGGTGGGCCAGCAGTTTCCCCACTGCCTCACGGCTCCTTCTAAGAGAGAAGCAGTTAAGTGTTATGCTGTCTAGAAGAGGCACATTTATATTGATCTCTAACCAGAAGAACACAAGAGAAAGGAAAAGCAGCTGTCTGGTTATCTCCTCTCTCAGACCTGGCTTCCTAAGAGGTGGAGAGTTGGGCTAAAACAGACTGCAGGCACCAGCCCCTTCACAAAAAAGAAAAAAAAAAAAAAATTTAGATGAACCATCTCCCATCAAACACTTAAACTGAAAGCTCCTTGGAGCAGGAATGGGAGTCTTAAATATTTATATTAACTTGGAGGGGCTGCGAAAAAAATTAATCATCTGTTTCACACAGCATCCACCTGAAACACAGGAAGGGAAACAGAAAATAAGTTTTCAAGCTACATCCTACCCCTTCTGTGCCCAGCTGCTCTACTGTAATCTCAAGTAGGAAGCACTGATCTTTACAGAAAAACAACACAACGTTTCCACCCAAGCGAACCCAGGCTTTTCAGCAGCACGAGTGGAGGAAGAAATAGTTGGTTCCCCCTAGAAGCAGCAGCCGCCGAGGGCTTGCTGAGCCACTCTCACACACAGCAAGTGAAGAAACCAGGCCCAAACCCCTGTACTAAATTATGGAGAGCAAGAATTAGAGCTCTTCTCTGAAACTGTGCCTTGACATGCAAAATATTCTACCGAGAAACACATCCCTGGAAGCTGATCTGTTATCAGAACGTGGCACTTTTTGTTCAAAAACCTTCTCCAAAAGACCTACCTGGAAAAAGAGACAGGGAGAGGTGGGGAAACAGAATTACAACAGGTTACCAAAATATTTTGGTCACTCTGTAACCTCAAGTTAGATGTCCTCAATTGTTACATACACAACTCCAGCCGGAGAGGACATAGGAAATGCCCAAGGACCAGTGAGGAGCCAGGAGTAACCACATTTTCTAGTCCCTGCTATAAATGAACATGCAGTTACCCAAAGCCTAATCTGTAGTCTCTTCAGATGATACTACACCTACCAACTCTGTTGGTTAATGATGCTCCTAAACCAACTTTGTTCCTGTGGATTATTTCTAGCAACACCAAGGACACCGAAACAACTAAGCCAGCCCTTGCTGCAATTGCTCTGGAATTGCAACAGGGATTTGGTGCTCAGCTCTGAATTTCTACTTGCTGAGCAGAGCTCACCAGAGCACTCCTTAATGCTGTTCATCCCTCCAACTTTCTTTTCCTAGCAAACTTCCCCACATTGCTTTAGTAGACACAACTGCAATCTAAAGGTGTTTAGAAAAAAAAACAAACAGCTCAGTTAACCATGCTCCCTTAAATGTGACGTGCTGCGGCTCCTAACCGAATTCATTAGCATTGGCCCATTGCCTTCAAGAAGAACTGAACCATAGATTCCCCAGAAGCTCACTGCTCCCGTTATCTGCTCTCTTCCAAAACACATAGGTCCAGACTCCACAGGGATATCAGTCTCAGTAACCTCACTGAATCCAGTCAAACACATCAGGGGGAACCCAGATCACCACCTTGTTTATACCACAAAATACGAAGCAATTAGGACACAGCTGGGATGTTTTAAGAAGAATATTACATATGGTTTTTTTTGTTGTTGCTGTTGTTTTTTTTAAGTTTGAGTCAAATTCTGGAGAGTCTCAAGCTTAAAACAGATTAGAGGTTGCAAAGCTAAGTTTCAACTGAGAAAGATTAGCTAAAAAGAAAAAAAAAATCCAGTGCATTTTCTGTTCACCCTAAATTTTATCTTATTGAAATAAGAGATTTAGGGAATGCAATGACCTATAAGAGAAACAAAAAATGAAAGTTCTGCCTGCAGCAACCGTAACTTCACCCAGAAAGCTTTTTTTTTTTAATCAAGATGGAAACATCCCTGCTTGAAAAAAAATTAATTTACAAAAAACAAGAACAATTCAAAGAAGTCATTAAAATCCACAAAGTGATTCAAGTTTACCCCAAAATTGACTTTGCAACATTTAACATATGCATCTAAGTTCAGGCACCTCTACGGAAGACCACAGCTGTCATTAAATCAGACCTTGTAACACCGTGGAGGAGTAAACCCTTCTCATTCAGAAATTAAACCATTGCGTGGTGCAGCACTCTGCCCTTCGGAAACAAGTTCAAGTACTATTTCTGACGCTCCAGGCTCAGAGGTACAGCTTTGCAGACAGGGCACATAAAACTGTGACAGAACTCTTACTGGGAATAAACAACAGTGGCTATATCCAGAAAACAACACCAGCCTACACACTGCTTGATGAATATCCCCCATTAAGAAGCTCCAGCATTTTACAAGCAGGCAGGATAACTGGCAGTGATCACACTATAATCCACTTTAATCCACATCAAAAGGTGCTGCTTCTCCTTTGAGAGGAGAGTCTTTCTGCAGCCAAGCAGTTGTAAGCAAAGTTACAGTTCTCTGAAAAAACAAGGCATATTTCAGCCGAAATACCTGAAGCTGGATTTTTATATTGCGTTTTCAAACCTATTATGAATTCCTGTCTCGAAGTCAGCGTGCCTTCACCGAAACACATCCATTTGCATCCAAACCAGTCTACAGCAGCAAGCGCTTGCTTACCTGGCCGCTGCCTGGGACACAACATTTTGATCCAGGAGGAAGACCTCACTGAGGATGGCTGCCTTCCACCCACCAAGGCCACCAAGGTGTAGCCTCTGCTCCCAAAGAGACACAGCATTCCCTGCTGGTGGGATATTATCCCTTTTATCAACCAACACAGCAGCCCTCAGGCTTTGCAGGTGGTCTTCGTTCTGGGGCAAACTCAGCTCAGCTGGTGAGCAAGAGGAGCTGCCTGAAAGCAAGTGATGGCTCTCAGGAGCACGGGGCATCTGGAAAGCCACAAAATGAGAGCAAGAAGCAGGGGGAGACCCGAGCTACTTGGTGTAGGACAGTGCCTCTGATGCTCCTCTGGGCAAAAACCACAGCCTTGCCAACAAAATTATGAAAAGAAGCATTAATATCATGGCATCTGTGTTACACCTGCGACGGGGATGAAAAGGGATGAAAAAATACCAGAAGAGAGGTGTTTTCCTCTGGAAATCAGAACAGCTTCGTAATCTCATTATAGCTGATTGCCACTTGATTTGTGCCAGGCAAGAGTGAGTTCAGCGTTGCCCTGCCACCACTCCAGGTGCTTGCTTTAGTCGGGGATGAAAGCGATGGCATAAAGCAAAGCCGTATCAGCTTTATCAAAGTATCAAGGAACGATTTTCCTTCCCACCAGCGTACTGTGCTTTCTGAGGTTAGGAAGAGCGCTTGCAGCAAGGAGTCATGACTGTTCAGGATCCATCCCTCCGATATCCCTTGCTCCCCCCTGGTTTTATACAGAGGACTTAGTTGCCTAACTCAGGGCTCCACTACGTTTTTGCTAGCAAGGCACCCAAATCCTTCTGTAGATTTAGCCCTCAACATCCTAATTAAAGAAGCAGCTGCTTTTTATGGCCTTATGTTAGCTTGGAATAATTTTTCTTCGTTATTGAAAACAGCTGCTCTTCTGATTAGTACACCGAGCATTTATTTTCTCTTATACCAGTGTCAAACTGCTTCTCTGCAAGGCAGACAGGAGACGCTTAGTTTTGCAAAATAAATCTGTGCTAAGTAGAAGCAGAAGCAAAATGGAACAAATATTTTGGCATTTTTTTTTTAGCAGTGGTACACAATGAGACAAAAACACATCCTCCAGCAATTCATTCACTGTTGTTCCGACACGGTGTGAAAAATGAGGAAAGCTGTATAAAACCGAGGGCTTTCTTAACACTTCAAAACTTCCCGCAGAACAGTTTGCTTCAGTTAAAAGTTGTTGCAGCAGAACGCTTCGCCAAAGAACCCCCAGATTGTAAATGCTACTGAAAAAAAAAAAAAACAACAAACAAAAAAAAAAACTTTTTTACAATGGAAATGGCTTGGATTAAAGTTTTCCAGACAAATGGGGAGGCTACCTGGGAGCAGTCAGGAAAGGGTAAAGCCGGGTGCTGCAGCAGGTGGAGGCAGAGCTGGCAAGACCCCATCTCCTTCGTTCCAGCCCTCCCGCAGACCTGCTGCCTTTAAAGCTCTGAAACCCTTTGAGCAGGGAGGTTTCACAGGGCCTTTAAGAGACAGAAAAGGCCTACCGAGGCACCAGCCCCGTTGGGTCCCTGCTTGCAAAAGGAGGCGGCGTGTACATTTGCTTGCGTTGAAAATTTCAACTAATTTGGGGCAGTTTTTGAGCCCAGCTGTGGACTGATCTGATTAAAGGTATCTGGTTAACAAACAACACATGGTTTGGCCAAGATAACAAAGTAGAAAAAATAATAATGTAGAGAAACAGTATTTTCCAGGCATTATTGTTAGTTCAATTTGATATTAGAGAAAGATAACTCCCTCTCTGCAAAGGTCCATATTTACCCAAAACACCCCTCACAGTGCTTAACACACTCGACTTTGCAAGATACTTTTTTAACGTATTTTAATTCCATTTAAAAAAAAACAAAACAAAACAAAACCTGCTTTCAAAATAAACATCAACTCTTTAAATTAAACTAAAAGTACCACTGGCAGAGACCCTAAGTCACTTATGAATATGAATCAGCAGTGTGCTGTTTCAGTAACCTGTATGCATGCTTCTTGCCTTCCCAGTCAGGCTTTCAGACAGAAATCCCCTCCACTGATATTTAGTTAATGATAAAACGTGTCTTTAGCACAGGAGCCGGCACCGACTGCCATGGCAGCCCTCCCGTATCCGTTGTGGGGGTTAAAAAAATCAGTGGGATTGTGCCATCAGCATCCCACGTCCTTCCCCAGGATCTGTGGACCTTTGCAGAGCCTGAATTGTCTCCAGCTATTGACCTGCTCTCAGAGCACCTTTGCAGGATTTGAGCAGCTCAAAGGCTCCTAATACGGCTGCCCCTCTGTGGGCATACGTTATTTTTGGAAGGCAGCAGGTACTCTTCTAGTTTGTGTGGTGTTGCCAGCTCTTCTCTTCCCCAGAGGACCAGGCAATTAATTTATGGAGAGGATTAGATCTGAGCAGGTTCTGCAGAGACCCTGAATTTTTGCTTTGCTTCCTCAAGAGCATTTGTAGAGGTTATTTATACAAAAAAAACGTGTAAGAAACTTCAGCAGGAGAAGAGAAAATTGGTAGTCAGATGTCCATATACCACCATCTGCTACAGGGGCCGTATGGGAAGCAGCATGAAGGCACAACAAAAGAACTGAGGGTGTTGTGACAGCAGGAATCCAAAATTATTATTACAACTTCTTGGTTTTCCTCAATATTTAACAGCTGCCACAGAATTCATAAACTGCAATCTGCAGCTTTTATATACTTAGTACTCTGGGTTTGAACCACATAGGAACTAACTCAGACTCAGTACCGAATTAAGTACCAACTTTTTGACAAAGCCAGTACACCTCGTGTTTGAATTGCTCATATCAAAAGAGGGCTGCGAAGCTGAGGAGTTGAAGGACCCTTTACGTTTACCAGACAGATAGGATCAGCCTTTTAAAACTGCCTTGGTTTTATCTTCAAATTTAACAGCAGGTCTCTGGTGTTAATTTTGTCACTGTATTAAAAAAAGGTCTCAGGATCAATTCATATTGGTGCCATGTACAAAGAAGACATTAGGGACAGGGACATGATTTATGATGGTATTTAAATACGGTATGGAAAGCATGATGGCAGTTTAAGCAAGGAAACTGAGAGCAATGGGAACAGTAGCCTAATTTGGCCTGTCGGCATTGGGGTTAGACCCAGCGTTCATCAAATCACTGGGAAAATGTCCCGGGTTTGCGACGGCCCGAAAAGACAAGTAAATCCCAGTGCCACGGAAGGCTAATTACAGGACTTGAGTTTTATTTCTCAAAAGCAGAGTGATTGGGACAACTTTTGGTGCCATAGTTAATACGCCAAAGGTGGTGTAAAGTTACTGCGATGAGAAGGTGCATTAATAAGGAAATATATCCAATCCGATGTCCAGAGATTCTTTAATCTCATACTTTTATTTCACAAGATTCAGTTCCGTTTTGATAAACCAGCTTTTTAAGAACGCGCCCACGTGTCCACCGGGCCATCGCAGCGCCTTAGGGCTCGTGCGAGTGCCAAAGCCTGCTCCTGGCTGCCTCCTCCTCCTCCTCCTCCTCCTCCTCCTCCCCGCGGCCGAGGGCCGACCCTGCAGCATCGGCGGCTCAGAAGCGGGGGGGCTTCTGAGTAGCCTAGTAGGGTGGTTACACATCTCTCTCTGTTACTGCTGAAAGGTTCAGGTATATTTTTGCCAACGGACAGTAGTTAGGGTTTTTTCACCCTGATCAAATAGCTCTAATAGTCTTTTAGACAAACCTTTATATAATTCATGACCAAGTCTAAATTACTAGATAATACCGATTCAATGATAAAATAACTTTAAATCTTTTCATGTGATTTCAAGAAACCTACTGCTCATGTGCACGTCTGATTAAGCTCTACATATCAAACTCCGCAATCTTTACAATCTTTACCAAAAACAATGGTTATCAGTACTGATTTCCAGAGGATTTTTGACTGTGCAAGGATTGCAGGAGCTGGCCTGATTAAAATTGCAGTCGGACAATGAGTTTCAATACACAATTTGAACAGGCTAATCACAAACCTGAAGTCTGTGATGTGAAATCCCCTCCCGGTGCTGGTCCTGCTGGCGTTTGGACAATGGTTTCTCTTAGCCATCACCCACCTGCGCAAAGGATGCGCCGCTTCTTGGGGCTGCTAGTTAAAGCTAATCCATGTTTTGCAAATATAAACATTTTTGTTAAAAGATCACGAAACCTAGCAACTAAAACGATACGCTAAACGGATGCTCATTTCTCCTCTTGAAGGCAGAGGGAAAGACACGTTTCTCAGGAACATCTTTGCCCTTTACATCTACAGCAGGACCTCAAAAACATCTGGATACAGAAGAAACCCCGTAAAGACGCTGTCGTCCTCAGCACTGACATAGACCCCGTTCCAGTCCCGTGCAACCTCCAGCCACACCTGGTCACCCGCGCTCAGCTTCAGGATGGTCAGGAAGGATGCCTGGTCGATCTCCTGGCCGTAGAGCGTCTCACGGGCTTTAGCCACCTTCCTGTTGCGGGCGACGAGGCTGACACGGGCCGGACGCCCTCTCACCGTCAGGTGGTAGGCGAAGACGTAGGCCCCAGGCACGCTGCAGTTGAATTTCCCGGTGGAAGGGTTGTAATCTTCTTGGTCGTTGTACAAGATCTTGTCAAATCTAATGGGGACGTTGGGCGGAGGGAAGGGCTTGGACAAGCCGGCGCTGAACGCTGATCGCAGGAGTTTTGCGGTGTCCCCTCGGGCACCCTTCGCCCCACGGGAGCCTTTCTTTCCCGGGGCCCCTCGGCCCCCCTTGCTGCC
>VZTL01004538.1:5659-15862 GCA_013400535.1 Scopus umbretta
TTTTTTTTTTGCAGATGGAGGCACTGAGGTCAAGGATAAATCATCCATTAATTTGTAAAATACTAGATATTTGGCTCACAGGTCAAATTCAGTCCCTCCAAACAACTAATTGGGCTATCAGACTGGGTCAAGTGAAGGACATTTGAGAAAGAAGGTGTCAGAGAATGAGATGGAAAATGGAAGAACTATTCCAATAAACCAGTCTCTACCATTCTCTTTCCAGGACATTCTGCCCTACCTCCCTTGGCAATCTAACTAGGAATATATTTGCCACTTGACCAGAATATTGACATACCTCACAAGAGATTACTTTCCATTTATGTGTTAGAAGCACTCACTCTGTACCGGTCCTTATTCTATCTTGGTCCCTAACACATGCTTATGCTTTTGTGAATAAAATGGGCCAGAATGTGACAATGCCTGCACCCTGAATACAAACATCTTGTTAGTATTTGTTGAGGACACTGGTATGAAGACTGAGAGTATCTTTAAGAATATCTTGGCCAAATATCTTGACCACCTTACTTCTCCCAGAGGATGACTTTTTTTTCTGTATTTTATTTCTTTTATTTTTCAGTCTCCCTCTTTAAGATATTAGCAAGATTGTAGTATGAAAAGATTTGTAATATTGTTTTGAATTAGCAAAGAGATGGGGAGAGCATGATTACATTTTCTACCTCAAGAGAGACAATTGTTTTTGAAGGAGAAAACTTACAGGCAAACTTAAGAAATTCTCACTTGAAGGTAATGCTGATGCTTTATAATGTCACTACCACAATGTCACCATGGACACAGTGTCATAGGGATGTTGGAGATGTAGACAGCTGACATTATAGCACAGTCAGCTCTACATGTCACTGTAGCTCACAGAAACTAACTGCTAGCAAAAAAGAAGAGCTCAATAAGAAGGAAAATAATTTTATTTTCAAGCATGCTTCAGGAAAGAAAGACTACCTATGAACACAATCAGTTTGGAAGTTATATTAAATAACTACCAGTGAATAAAAGTGACACTTCTTATAAAGATCCTGTTCCCCCAGTTACAAGCTGTTTTTTCCTTTATCCAGTATGGGCAGTGACATCTGCATCAGTCTGTTGTGCTCTTGACTTCCAACTGGAACTGTGCTCTACTTTTCATGAGATTTAATTACTGACATGACTGATACCTTAACACCCTACTTCTGTACTTTGTGATAAACTGGATGAATTTAAGATCCCAATTTATTAAATCCTGAAATACAAGAGACGACTACTGCTGTCAGAGTGGAGCCTGGTGAAAAACAGAGCAGCCATTAGTAATGCTTTCAACACAGCCTTGGAGCCACTGTCTTTAGATAACACCAGCTGAATCCCAGAAAATGCTTAGGAGGGTGAGGGACCTGAAAAGGGATGGTCTATGTTTCTTTTGTGTTGCCTAGAGATTAAAGGCTAATTAAGTGTTTCACCAACTCTAGTCAGCTCAGCTTCCTCTACCTTCAGTGGAGTGCTTACACTCTTTTCACAGGCAATGGATAAGAACTGATGCTGCCAACATGCATTTTTTTAAATTTATGCTAAATCTATGTTGGAATTAAAGGATTTCCAGAACTAGTGTCCAACCCCAACCACCCTGTGATAGTGGGCCATATTAGATGACTGTGAAGGCACATGAAAATGACAGGTGAGAGTATATATATCTAAATTCTAGATGCCTGAGTTAAGGCAGATGAATTCTTGAGAAGTAACTTTTCCTTGAGGAATAGGGGTAATGGCCTCAAGCTGCACCAGGGGACGTTTAGATTAGATATTAGGAAAACTTTCTTTACTGAAAAAGTGGTGAGGCATTGGAACAGGCTGCCCAGGGAAGTGGTGGAGTCCCCACCCCTGGAGGTGTTCAAAAAGCATGCGGATGTGACACTCCAGGACATGGTTTAGTAGGCAAGGTGTTTTGGGTTGACAGTTGGACTAGATGATCTCAGAGGTCTTTTCCAACCTTAATAATTCTATGATTCTATGATTCTATGATTCTATGTTATGGACTTCCCATTGTAAGTACAAATACATTAACATATTGATGCAGTAGGTCAGTGTATACTTGCATATTCAAATCCCCCACATCTGTCTTTTTCAAGCATTCACAAAATTTTGAAGGGTCAAAATACTGGACTAATGGAGCTGTGAGTCAATTCAAACCATCAAACATCCTTGATGTAATATTTTATTTTTAACCCCACAGAGTCAGGCTGTATTTGGTGACTTTTCTGCATAGATGTTTTGTCTCAGAGCTATGCAAGAAGAATGTTTATGAGGACAAGGAATAGTGTTGCCAGTAAGGTGGTCCACTCCATGACCAGGGAGAAGGGAAGCAAATATGAGGCCATCCAAGGGATGCGGGGGACAGGGAGGGTCCTTCCACCACTGGCATGTGGCAGGACCAGTGGGCTGAGGGGGAGGGAGGCTGTCAGTCCTAACTTTCCACTGATCCCAGAGGCCCATCTGACAGCGCTGACAGTCCGTGCTGGCTCATTGATTTCAGCTGTGTGGTGAAGCCAGCGCTTGTTTATGCTTCAGCTCTCATCCCTTGCAATACATTGTCATTCCATCTGTCCCTACATGAATTCGTCCTCCTTTTTTTCCCTTGTTTGAGAAGAAATTAAACAAAGCAGAACTGTGGGCTTAATAAAAAGGGTAAAGTTTCTCCTCTGGCTGGCAATACAACTGATAGAGGCCTTAATTTGGTTTATTTTAGTATTAAAAGACTGCTGTCATCTCCTGCAATTTGTGAGCCCTGCCTGAGCAATGGACAGCTTGGACTTTCCTGAACTTACATTTATTATTATTAAATAGAACTTAGCAATGGCTGAAAGTTAATGCTGACACTGAGTCAGGTTTGTGATTTTATTTACGTACTTGATTCTTATTTATGAAGGCTTGGCCAGGTAGTAAAGCTTCTCGGTGCTGAAATAAAGCATGATTAGAATCAAGTAAGGAAGCAAAGTGAAATAAAGGTGATGTGAATGCTGTTCACTTGCTTATTCATTTAAATCAATTTTTCTTTACTGGCTGAGAGCATCTATCAAAAGAACAAAGCCCAAAAGAAAAAAGTTAAGTTTGGAAGCAGATTTCTTGCAAGCCATTAAGAGTTACATGATCTATAATATCATTGTTTCCATCAATGGTAATGGCAATTCTTTGCCATGGATTTCAGCAGGAGACAAGAAAAAGACAAGCATGAGAAATCAGACCAATAAAACAAATGTCAGCAGTCATAATTAGTGCTTGCCAACTCTCATAATTTCATCAAAGTATAGAAATCACTCATATGTTTAAAGCTCCTGGAATCCCATCATTATGAACAATCTATTTTAAAAAAACTGTACTCTTCGTGACTGCAGAAGAAAGCTTGTATCTATGAATTCTAACAGTTAAAGAAATAAGGCAAGCACACAAATCTGAAATAAGTAAATTTTACACTGATTCATGAGCTGGTCATAGACTGTGTTAGCAATGAAATAATTAATGATCTCTTTTTGCACACCACGGACAAGATCTTCAGATGACAGAAGTTGATCAAATACCGTTCAGTACAGCAGCTAAACTAAGATGATTTACAAAAGTTAAAAATATCACTTGTCATTAAGAACTGTGGCTTTAATGTATATTTTAACAGGATAGATATTCTTCCAATTCTCAAGTATTTTTGCTTTTCATCTCATCTGTTTCTCTTCCTGATATTTACTTTTCTATGGTCTAAAAATATACTCTCTTGAGTTAATTTTTTTATCTTGTACAGACAGGATATTTGTTTCCTTTATGAAAATATGTTGCTCCCCCCCAAGAACCTATATTAGTTCAATAATAATAATAATAATAATAATAATAATAATAATAATAATAAATGGTTCAAAAACCTGCAAACAATGAAGTTATCACCTTTCAAGAACCTGCAGTCTGTAGGTTGAGAGTTCTGAGAAGCTTTCCCTAACCTTTCATGGCAGTGTAAGATATTTTGTGTCTTGCCTGTTCACTCTAACTGCAGTTCCTGCCCCTTGCAAGAGAAGCAAGAGGAATGTGCTTCATGTGCCTCAAGCAGGCCAGTTTTACATCCAGCTTATCAATTTAAGCAACTAATGAAACCAAATTTATGTTCATGTTCTGGATTGTAAATGCTGCTGCTTCAGATGAAGACATGTACTTGTGGACATGGTACTGACTTATGCACGTTAGACTTGATGAAGCCTTCACTGTTTAGCAATAGTCTCCATACAGGCATGACTTGACCAGGGAGGACACATATATCTGCTGGTGGGCCTTAAGCTTGACCAGCCAGCAAGTTTTGACTGATTAATGAGGATTTAGAAGAGGGAGAATGAAAACCCCTTCATGGTCTGATCTTGTTTTGAATCCTTGTTGTGGTTTAACCCCAGTTGGCCACCAAGCACCACACAGCCGCTCGCTCACCCTCCCCCTGCCCCAGTGGAATGGGGGAGAGAACCAGGAAAAAAAACCCAAAAACCTAAAACCCGTGGGTTGAGATAAAGGCAGTTTAATAGGACAGCAGAGAAAGAGAAAATAACAATAATAACAACAGAATATACAAAACAAGTGATACACAAAACAATTGCTCACCACCCAAAGCCCAGCCTGACCCCAAGTAGCAATCACTCATTCCCCCAGCCAACTCCCCCAGTTTATATACTGAGCTTGACATCAGGTGGTATGGAATAGCCCTGAGGCTAATTTGGGTCAGCTGTCCTGCCTGCATTCCCTCCCAGCTTCTTGTGCACCTGGCAGAGCATGGGAAGCTGAAAAGTCCTTGACTAGGGTAAACAGCTGAAACCAGGATAAACGTTCCCTTAAACTGAGCATTAAAATTATGTCTTTGGGACTTGGAAGAATGTCTCAGTTAACAGTGACATCCATGTCTTGGCTGATAAGTGTTTTTTAAGTCACTAACTTGACTGTTTATAATTGTGCAAAGACATTTGCAGACTGTTTCCTTTTGATTAGGCTTCTTTCTCCAACTTGATTATGCTTTTAAAATTTATTTTTCCTTTTATACATCCTTATAATTTTCATTGATTATTTCCTTTCTTCAACTATGTGTTTCTTTCTCCATCCTCCTCTGTCAGTGTGTGCATTACTGATGTTTTATGGATTGTGATTTGCTGATGTGACACTGGACCCAGCTACTGTGGTGTAAGTTCGCTAGGTATAACTTCTCCCCAAGGTTGCCATAGGTAATACATTTTGCCTTAATTTTGGAAGATGCCATTTGGATGTTTCCTATATAAATCTGCCATTACTCCTAACTGAGGCAAAGTCTCCTACACAGGAGTAGAAGTATTACTACATTAATGTTGAAACACAGATTATATTTGATCTTTCTTTTCCCATTTCACTTACAGTCCTCCAACAATAAGTCCCTGTTGGGCTGGAATTTGGTGTCGTCTTTGCATGAACAACAATTGCCAACAGATCCATTGTTATTTGAGTTTATGTCCTTCAGTTCTTGGCCATCCATGGGAACTGACTGGCTTTCCTTTTAACAATCTTTAGTGCTAAAATGGGTTTTAGACTACTGAAGGGCACAATGTAAACAGTGGCTTTCCCTCCGTGGCTTGGAGACCTGTCAGATGCCTTTAGTCATAACTTGCCTCTTGTGTAGCAAAGCACAGCGTGTGTCAATGTGTTTGTTTTTTATTCCCACTTGAAGGAAGCTTTGGATACAGAAGAAATGATGATAGAAAGGATATTTCTTGGGATACAAGGACTTGTTAAAACTTTTTCATTTCCAGATGCGACATATGGAGCTTGAATTTCCAGAATAAAGGTGACATTTTTTCAGTTGCTCTGGGTTTTGTCTGGTTTTCATTAAAACATTACAGAAAACATTGTTAAAACTTAATTGTTTTTAATAGGCTTGTACACTTGTAGAATTTAAAAGCTTCCTATAATATCAGGACAACAAATAGTGCCAAGATACCAGCTACTAAAAAATAGTCCAACTAAGCTAGCCTATAAAGTTATAGATTTACTGGTTTCATAGTGCAACAATATTTCAGTCAGCACAGAAACCATGTTATGCTTTTTATACACTCTTCTGGTGTTGTCTTTATGTCTGTAGCCCAGGAATGACACCAGCTTTCTCTTTTTCCTGCTTCTGCCAGATTATTCTCATTAACATCACTTATAAATCTATAAAAATGAAAGAGTGCTGCTCCATAGACAGTCATAGAGTTTGGGAAGTGAAAAACAAAGCAGCATTTGCTAAAGAGCAGACTGTCAAGCAGAAGTGACAGACAAGGCCAATTACCATATGCAAATGAGTTAGCATTTATTATATATATTTTTTTAAAAGCCATATTTGTCAAAAGTACTGCTATTCAGGACTGATTCTCTAGCTGGATGAACCCTGTGGAGTTTCAGGTTTTATGAGCCTCTGCATCACTTTTTTTAGAATGGTAAAATGTATTTCTACTCAACTCAATTTTTCCCGTGGTTTAACATTTTCCTTTTCCCTGTTTCTCCACAATAAAATGTTGAGTGTTTTTAAAATAGATGGCTTACTGACATTTTGAATCCAGACGGTCCATCACCTCTGCTATTACTTCCCAGAAAATTGCAAATGCTTCAGGGAAGACACAGGTAACCCTGCAACACAGTAATTTGTCTCAAATTTTTTTCTACTGTCCTGGAGTGGAATCTTTGTCTGGATGAACTCAAAGGTAATGTCCTAGCTGACTTGAACGTGGCCATTGTTTTGTTCCCTATCCTCAAAATCTTGGCCTGGGTGTAATGTGTATGATCATTGCATTTTTTTGGTGACAACACGTGAAAACATATTGAAATACACTTGGAATTGGTGTACATTCATCACCATTCAATGCTGATAGTCACATCAAGCACAATCATCTTCATTTATTTGGCAGTTGTGAGAATCTACACCAGTGATGTCCATCTACAGAGTGGTTCTTCTGCATTACCCTTTTCTACAGTCACGTGAATCTAAGTGAATTCATAGGAGAATAACAATATGCAGTCCCCTAGGGCTTGCTTACATGTGTAAGTTATTAGGAAATAAATGAGGAGATTAATTTAAAGTTTGGTAGCTATTTCACACTGTATCTGATACAGAGGCTAATATTCTGCACCTCTGAGGGATACTGAGTTAATCTTCACAGAAGTACTATTTTGGAATTTCTTTCAACAAATCTAGATGTTCTGGTGTCATATTCCTACCATTTCTCTTGTGATGGCCAAGCAATAAACCAGATCAGAGAATTGTTTTCCAGAAAACTAATCCCTAAACACCCAAAGGTTTCCTTCAAGCTAGGGCCATCATCTTCCTTAAGTTGCTATGTGAGTGTATGAACACTGGAACTCACCCAAAGATAAGGGAAGGGAGGAGAATGTATGGCCAAAGGTGGTAGTGAGGCCACCATGTCTACTAAACCATGTCCTGAAGTGCCCCATCTACACATTTTTTGAACACCTCCAGGGATAGGCACTCCACCACTTCCCTAGGCAGCCTGTTCCAATGCTTCACCACTCTTTCAGGAGAGGATTTTTTCCTAATATCCAATCTAAACCTCCCCTGGTGCAACTTCAGNTGGAAGCCCTAATCTGTGCAGTGTCATGCACTATGCATCACCACGAGGGAATCTCTAGTGACTTGTTATTAATGAGAGGGAAGCAGTGACATTATTATTATTATTATTATTTATGACTTATCCTGTTCCACAGATCTGTAAGATGCTTTAAAAAACAAATATAGATGGAATCCCTGCTGATAACTGTGCAGAGAAGCAAGGCAAAGTTGGCATCCTCATGGTTCTGCTGCAAAGTGTCTAAAGAAAGCAGACTGGGTAGCAACGAGGACAGCTCCATCTTCTAGTGTTGTCAAAGAGATCTGGCTAGATGGAGAGTTGTCAACACTGTAGCTCCCTGAATAGACATAATTCTGTTTATTACTTCAATTGAATAATGTTCTAGATCCTCCTTCTTCCATGCTGGATTAGGGCTTCATGAACAAATGGTATGCAACATTAACTTCCACGTTCACTTTTCCCATTCATACAAAGTGTGAGGTAACTTCATTGTGTTCCTACAATATAGAATATATTAAAGCAAGGAAAGTTTCGACTTTGTCTCAATCTCTTTACTTGCTACTGCATATCTAAAGGGAAAAGAACACATTACCTGGAATGACAATGGAGGGAGGGAAAAAACATATAATGATTATTGATATGCAGATAGTATTCTAAAAAATAAGAGTGAAATAAAGAACTACTGTTAATAATAAAAAGTATCACCTCCTGGTTTTTTTTATATTACCGTGTTTTCCTCTTTTATAGCTCTGTAGTGTCTGAAGGTCCTGAGCTGGGCCAGAGGCAGTAGTGGTGTGACAAGAAGTATATGCATGGGACAAGAGCCTTTCACCTCCTGCTAAATTTTGTTCGGAAAAAAAAAAAAAAAAAAGCAACTAATCAGCATGCCCAAATTCTTGATCTCTCCAAGTATAGGTAATTTTTTTCACTTGCCTTTCTGCTTAATCACCTACTTCTACTGTCAACCTCCCTGGTTTGCAGCTACCAGTAAACATCCTCAGTATTTCAAAACAGTTTGAGCTCTACAGCAAAGTGTATTGGGGCTGAACTGTTAGGTCCCAAAGTAAAAAGGGGCTTTGAAACTGCAGCTCAAGAGTTGCTCTCACATGCTTCATTTTTTCATCTTCTTCATGACCAAAGCCTGTTATTTCCAACTGACCAATGTACTAGCTTTGGTCTGAATGAACGTGCGCTAGCATGAGCAGCACTGGTGAAAAGTGCTCAAAATAATTCAGGGGTACACACAAAGAAAGTGAAAGAAACCTGACAAGAGATCAAGAAAATCATTATCAGCACTGACTAGTGGTTTGGCATCTCATATGAGATACCATATCCGTGAGATCAGTGGCTCTTCCAGAAAGATTTTTGGATGGGAGAAAGCCATAACGATAAAATGGGATTTTCAAGTCTTAAAATTATTTCCTCATTTGGTTGAATAGGGGGGAAAGTTTGCTGGTGTTCATGGTGTGCTGCGAAATGTATACATCTATTCAGTCACGTCTTAACTGAATGTTCTGCTTGATCTTAAAAAATCCCTTAAAATTGGCTTGGCTTCACTAGGTTTCCAAGAACACCTTGATTTCTTCACATTACTGTAAATTTTACAAAGCTAACACGCCTCTCCATCCCAAATTTAGCTTCTTATAATATATATTGCTATAGCTCTGTCTTTACTTCATTGCTTTTTATGTGATGTTACAGAACAGCTTGCAAAACATCTGGCAGTAAATGGCTTATATTTTGAGACTATCATTTTGCATGAGGAACTTTCAGAGATGTTAGCAAGTTTTGGATAAAGTAATTGTGAGAGTATAGACCTTTGCACTAGTGTTATAACAAGATCAGAGAAATTTCCTCATGAAACCAAGATCTTGAAAAAGTTAGGGATTTTTTTTTTTTTTTACTTGCCAGCACAAATGATGGTTATAACATAAATTACTGATTCTAATTTTGCCATAGCTGTAACTTTTCATAAATTTGTTCTGGTTCTGGGTGAAAGAAGGATGCTATTTTCAGCAGCACATGCCCACTAAAAGCATCACATCAAATGGTACAAGGGAGTAACATTTTAGTGAGCTTGGTGACATTATGCTGATTTATTGCTATAGCTTAACAACCACTTCTGGACAATGTAATAAAACTGCATATAGTTAAATCATACTGTAGGTAGTGAAAACTGTGTAACTGTTGCAAAAACCCATGAAAAAATGTGATTGCTAAGAATGCCCTGATACTACAGCAGAACCACGGGGTTTCTGGGTTCAGGAAAAAGCATGGGCATTACTTTTATGACAATATTGAAGAAAAATGTGTGGAGAAGCTATTGGAATTAAAATTATGGAGTAAAAATTTTGCAGTTATACAGTATATTTATTTAATAAATTAAACAGAACTCTCTATATAAATTTTTGAGTTCTTACAGCCTACCTTGTGCTTTGGACACAACTAATTTTCAAGTTGTATTCTTATCCAACATTGTCCTCTCTTCCAGTATGGAAGACAAGACAGCGTTTATCTGATGTCTTCAAGCCTCAGTGTTACGAAATGACATTTCAATCAGTCTAGCCCTTGCATCTCATATGGGTACTATGGAAAATTACAGGATAAATTATAT
>VZTL01004543.1:0-10393 GCA_013400535.1 Scopus umbretta
GTAATGGCCTCAAGTTGCAGCAGCAGGGATTTAGATTGGATATTAGGAAAAAATTCTTTACTGAAAGAGTGGTGAGGCAGTGGAACAGGCTGCCCAGGGAGGGGGTGGAGGCCCCATCCCTGGAGGTGTTCAAAAAACGTCTAGATGTGCTACTTCAAGACATGGTCTAGCAGGCATGGTGGTTTGTTTTTTGGGTTTTTTTGTTTGTTTGTTTGTTTGTTTGTTGTTTGTTTTGTGGTGTGGGTTTTTTTTTTGTTTGTTTGTTTGGGTTTGTTTTTTTGGGGGGGGAGGAGGGGAGGGGTTGATGGTTGGACTAGATGATCTCAGAGGTCTTTTCCAACCTTAACAATTCTATGATTCTATGAAGAGATTAAAAAAAAAAACAACACATTTTTCGGTTTTGATAGGCCCAACTCAGAAACCTAAAACAATGGGAATATTGCCATTAATTTCAGTAGGATTCAGGTCTCATCCTAACTATTTTATTATTTTTTTTTTATTCCTTGCACACTGCTTATTTTAGGTTTTTTAACAAGTGTCTTCATGCATGAAGAAGTTGTTAATGAACTTAACTTGGGAGGACATTGTCTGAACAGAGAACAGTAAATTAGGTCTATATTTCCTTGGCATAATGTGTTGGGTTTAAAAACAATATTAGTAGAAATTATTAATCTGTCTATTCTGCTACATGCCACCAATATAGATTATATGTGATTCCCATGCATTACAGTTCTATTACATTCATTTAGTCAACAGCACTGTACAACATATCAACATCATTCATTTAGTGAATAGCACTGTACAACATATCAGCAACATTTTATATCATCTGCAAATTTTCTGAACAGTTTCAGGTGATTTTTGGCTCGCTTTCTTCAGCTTTCAGCAAATGGAAGTTTGTACTATGTAGTACGGAAGTATGCAGTTTCTTAAAATCTGTAAGAACATGATGGCAAATCATAACTTTTGACCATTTAAAAGATATGTTGTGTACTATCTTGCATACTGGTAAGACAAGTGGTATGTGGAGCAACTGTGGTAAAATCTGTGATGTTCTAAAGGCCCAGTACCAACAATCAGAGCCGCAAAGGGCTGAAGGTGTCACGACCACAAAGAAATGATGATAAGCTACATAGACTAATACTACTGCATGCATAGCAATGAGGTTTTCAATACACCCGTTTTCACAAAGGAGAAAATATCCTCAGATTACAGAGTCTCCTGGCAAACTCTTGCTTTCTTATATGAGTCAGTGCAGTGGGAACGCTTTCCTACTCTTTGACACATTTATTTCCAGAGAGCACTGACTTAAAATAGGGCTGCTTTACTAGCCCTCATATAAAGGATTATACTGAACCTTTTTATTGACTGGTCTCTGTATTTTCCCGCTTTTTGTTCTTACTTGATTGCTTCCAGTGATTCTTCTTACTTGCCATTTACTGTCTGCACCTTCCCATGGTACCACTTCTTTTTCTTTTCCTTCTCCCACAATTTTTAACTTTCTTCATCTCATCTCACAGTGTTTTGATAGGTATGTTTCACAGATAACTCAAATTATAGGCATCACTTCTGTGAGTTAAAGACTAAGTTACTCTTTCTTGACACAGACTTTTGTGGAGAAAGATGACTGGAATCTTCCAGAGAGGATATAATGAATTCTGGAAATATTTTTTTCTATGCTTTGTGCATGTTCTTACTTCTGAGTGGAAGACCAAGAGTTATTTCTCAAAGTTTCAGAGCAAACTTCTTCACACCACTGAATATTATCAATCTCACTTAAGATTGCTGGTGACATCTTGACTTGTTTATTTAGTCTAAGAAATTATGGTAACTTTTAATTTTGAAACTATATTACCTTATTTGAAAATACCTTAGACTTTTTGATTACAAAGTTTCATAAGCTTAAAACTGCAAAGTGCAAGAAGTGGGGTGAGGTAAGAAATTAAAGTCCTTGTCTAGAAGAAAAATGTATGAGTTCTCTTTTTTCAGCTACAAATTGTATTGTGTGAAAAGGCAGAATAAGGTGTATGCCATATATACATGGTCAGGCAGGTGGATGTTGTCTAGAGGCATATGTATTCCGGGTGGTACTACACCTACCCCAGCTCCCAGAATTTACCCATTTTAGTTAACAATACACAAATGATTGTTGAGATGGGAACAAGTGAGAGACCAGAATTGACTCCTTGCCATGGGAATTACACTGAATCAGAGAGAAGAGAAGAGAAGAGAAGAGAAGAGAAGAGAAGAGAAGAGAAGAGAAGAGAAGAGAAGAGAAGAGAAGAGAAGAGAGGAGAAGAGAGGAGAAGAGAAAAGAAGAGAAGAGAAGAGAAGAGAAGAGAAGAGANAGAGAAGAAAAGAGAAGAGAAGAGAAGAGAAGAGAAGAGAAGAGAAGAGAAGAGAAGAGAAGAGAAGAGAGAAGAGGAGAGAAGAGGAGAGAAGAGGAGAAGAGGAATTGAGTTTGGAAGGGACCTTGAAAGGTCATCTAGCCCAACCCCCCTGCAATGAGCAGGGACATCTTCACCTAGCTTAGGTCACTCAGAGCCCTGTCCAACCTGACCTTGAATGTTTCCAGGGATGGGGCCTCTACCACCTCTCTGGGCAACCTGGGCCAGAGTCTCACCACCCTCATCGTAAAAATTTTCTCCTTATATGTAGTCTAAGTCTACCCTCTTTTAGCTTACAACCATTACCCCTTGTCCTATCGCTCAAAAGATTGTCCCCATCTTTCCCATAGGCCCCCTTTACGTACTGAAAGGCTGCAATAAGGTCTCCCTGGAGCTGTCTCTTCTCCAGGCCAAACAACCCCACCTCTCTCAGCCTGTCCTCAGAGGAGAGGTGTTCCATCCCTCTGAGCACTTTTGTGGCCCTCTTCCTGGAGCTTCAAGTATTTGCTCTAATAAATGTTTAACTGTTTATTCCACAGACAAGAGGGCCACAAGGAGCAAAAGCACCCCCCACGCAGAACATGCAGGTTGCTCGTTTGTTTATTCACCTTGGGAAGATAAAGAACTGAGAAGTCAAATTCCCTCAGGCAGGGAGTGAAAAGAACTTGAAATCGAGTCTTGTAATTTAGCTTGGCTGAGGACTCTTGGGGCAGAAAACTGACAACTGCACTTCTGACAAAATACATTATATTAGCCCCAGAATTTGCTCTTTTCTTTCTTCTTTTCCATCTTCATTTTGATACCGTGCTCTAAATTTAGGTCGACTTTATGAATAGCTTTAGGAGGACCAAACCGATGTTTTTCAGCACATGTGCCTTTCACTTAAATTTCTTCCTCACTTCAAACAAGAGGCTGTTCTACTACTTTAAAACTCTGTTGATATGAGCGATGAATACGCAAATAATGTCACTGGAATAAGAGGCCCTGGAAATGTAATAATCACACGTTTATTGATGGACAGGTGCCTCAGGTGCATTTTTCCTTCTCAGATATAATTTTACTATTAGTTAATGTAAGAAATATTAATTGAATTCTTACCCTATAGGTCTAAATGTAAACGTTCCTGTATACTCTGAAAAAGAAAAAAAATGCTTAGAAGGAAGCTGAAAAAAAGCATTATTCCTTCTAAGTAAGATTTCAGCAAGTCTAAGCTATTCCCCGCACCCCGAATATTGCTGACAATAGCTGAAGATAAACCTTGTGCTACTGTTCTCCCTTCATCTCAAGGTTACTCGTGTTTCATAAGCATTTGGTGTCAGGCCCTAGCTTCTCCTCGCGGAAAAGCTGTCTCCGACGCCTGTATATCGAAATGTGGTTAAGACATACTCCGTGATGTGAACTAATGGGAGACAGGCAGCAGCTACAATTCCTGCTTGTGGGGTGAGTTTATGAGTGTCATTTATTTTTTTTTTTCCGTGTGAATATATCCGGAACTCCTGATCCAGAGATTATGCCCAGAGTATCTATCTTCATAAAAGTACTCTGAAATTTATTTGTACAAAAAACATCTTGCATTTCTTACATAAGGCAATTCCTTAAAGAGTTTTATTAGCCTTAACAGGGAAAAATAATCAGTTAACTATACACACTAGTCAACAGAAAGATAATAAAAAATGTTGAATAAAACTGAAAAGGGGATCCTCATAGTAAGAGTTTAAATGTTTGTTTTCTTTTCTCAATAGAGGGCAGCCTCAAAACAGTAACAGCAGAAACGACAACAGCAGGCAACAATAAATACCATTTAACCTAAATCCCTGGAAAGTAGAACAAAGCTTTCTCAAATCATTCCATCGCATCCTCTGTGACACTGACTGTAGCTGTTCTCATCAGGTTTGTGCAGCCCTGAACACGAGCCATTTCACTACCATCCCGACTAACTGGCCCTCTTAACTACCATGGTCTTGTTTAAAATATGACATATTAACACGCCTGCTACACTTCCTGCATTTTATTAGGCAACAGGATCATAGAAAAACTGAAACGTTGGAGTTACAATCTTTACTCTTCTCTCTCATATGGAAGATTAAAAGGAACTCCCTGGTGCAACCATTCAACACTGCATTTCCTATTGTAAGCATGGTTTCCATGACCTTGACGAAAGTGTGTGTATTTAAAACGTGTTAAATAAGAGAACTAATTGGTATTTGTATTCAGGGAGGCCATAACTGACTAACACTTGATTTTGCCGGTAAGCAGCAGTATCCAACATTTTCTCTCAGGAAAATTAATACTGCAACTTGAAGTGGAAATATTGATTGGGAGCAGACAAGACATACACCACTCCTTCAGTGGACAGGATCACAACACTCTATACAAACTATGTACTACATAACGATCTGTTATCAATTATTATTACCATATATGGTCAAACATTTAAAGTCTACACTCAAATTTGCCACATAGACAGTGCTGATACCTTAACAACGGTGTTCCTTTGTGTATTCTGGCCTAAAAAAAAATCTCTTTTAGCAACAGCCCATAAAAGGTCGGATGAAATCACATCACTCAAATGTCTTCTACTGCTCTATCCACCTGCCAGCCACCTTTAATTTGCTTCGCTGCAATAGGATTTTGTGATAGAAAGTTATTAAATCACCAAGCCCGTGACTTCTTTGTCTTGACAGCAGGATAGACTAAATGACCTTGGCTAATTTCAATGAGCCACATCATGCTCTTTTAAGGCAAAAAGATGGGAAAGACGAGTAATACACAAGAAATTGGAGATTTGGATAGTGAAATGAGACAGAGGTACAATAAAATAATAAAAAAAAACAAAACAAAACAAAATAAGCCTTTGCACAAACAAATGTAGTTATTTACTAGCAGTTCTGTTCCAAAGCAAAAATACCTATGATCATCTTATTTTAGTGCCTACACTTTTTCCTCTTTTCTGTCGTATAACCTCAAGTAAAAAGCTTGATGCAGAATGGAGAGCTGTTGCAGAAGGAATAATTTGCAATGTTATCTGATGGTTTCAGCAGCCCCACTGGTACATCAGGAGCACTGTGAGATTTCCTGGGGGTTCGAGGTTTCAGTAACCTGATGTGACACTTTGTACATCACAGTCTTAAAGGATGACTGATATAAAGCTTGTCAGAATAAACTAAATGAGTTTGCAGGGATTTCTTTTGCAGTTCTTCCAGGAACAGTCTCATGTGAAAAAGGTGGGAGCACTTGTAATTCTACGCTGTTTTAGATTTCCTTTGTTACTTTGTTACACGATTTCATGAGAAAGAAAGAAAAATAAAAAATAAAGACAGAAAGTAAAAAAAAAACCCAAAACACAAAAAAAAACAAAAAAACAAAACCCACCACATTATGACTAGGATGTAAATGTAGCTCCATAATGTTCAGTTTTACAATTTTGCCTCATTCTTGAAAGGCCTGAAGTTTCCATATAATTCTGAAATTTGTATTTTCCCCTCTGGTAAACACTACTTAAAATTTCCCAGTGTTCCATCTATAGAAGTGCCAGAACAAAAACATGATTCAGTAACAGCAGCATTTATCTTTGTCTATGATAGCAATTCATTCAAAAAGCCTAAACAGAAAAATAATACTCTGATTATAGGCTACAAACATAACAACCATTCGGCCAAATCTTCTGTATGTATGTTTTGCATTTTTTTTAATACTAAATGATCCAAAGTTTCCATTTATATATTTTATTGACTAGGGATTATGGCTCAGATCGTGGTTCACAAAGATCCAAATAATCCAAAGACTCGGCAGGTTTCTAGGAGTTCTGTTAAGTTCAGTAAAACTTTCAGTTTTAATTAAAAAATAAAGTATCTCAAGTAGCCTCTGTGATCTCGCCTAGAATTTCTTAGTCTTAATGACCCTAAAAATATGTTGAGTTACATCTAGTTAATCTATCGAACAACGATTTGAGGTTACTTTCGTAAGACATTGAGCCTTCCAAAGGTAATGCAGATTCTCCTGTGTACGTAGGCTTGGCTTGTCAACGGCGCCAGGCAGGCAGACATGCAGGCAACTACCTTATGCACGGTGACTCGCCAAAGAGCGAGGGGCTTTAATGGATGCTGCAGTCCTGCTATGACGATTAATTTCGATATGAGGTGGTATAAGCGAGCTGAATAATCAGTATTTCAGATGAGAAAAGATACAGACACGTTTGTCATGCAACTCTGACCTCAGTGGGGAGCTGAGGTTCCCAGAGCCGGGAAGGGCAATGTCCTGCGCTCCCCTGAGCCCCGGCCCAGCGTCTCCTGCGTGCCACAGGGACGGGATACTGCCCAGATACTACTGGCAGTAGTGGTGACTGGAAAGAGAAAAGGGTCCTCAAAAACCTGCTCACTCCTTTGCACTTCAGGAGTTTAGCATGAGTACAGACTTCCAGGGAATTCCTACAGCATTCCTGCTTTCCCCGTCCCAAAGCATTGGGCTGCCTATCCTCAAACCAAAGAAGTACACAGCATAATCCATGTCAAGGCTGTGAGAGAAGACTATTTAATGAGATCCCAATGTACTCTATCGTTAATGTGTCCACTGGAGAAGAGCACATGCAGACTATTAATGTTGTTATTATTCTGTCTTGTCAGCTAGGATGGATAAACTTGCTGCAGTATTCCCACTGCATAATACAACACAGTCCATTGAAATGCAATACTGCATTATATTATACTGCAGTATAATGCAAAATATACTTCAACTTTAAAGTCAGAGCATCAGCGTGTGATTAGGGCCTTCACTGGGCTCTTAGCTGGGCCTCTTTTAATTCTGTGTCAGTTTTGCTTCTTGGTAATTGCTCCAAAAATGTTCCATTTTATGATAAACTGGCATAAGCCAGCGATACACAGAGTATTTGCACTAGCACCTTTTTCAGTATTCTTTTAGTACTTTCTGGCTGGAATATCCAGAATTTTAGCATAACTCTTCCTGCAGCTATTAATAATAACTTAGCCCTTAAGTTAGTTATGTGAAAAAGAACATTTCTATATTCTGTAAAAATTCTAGTTTTTCTACAGCTCTAACTCAGAGACAGACCAAAAACTACTTTTGGCATATCACCTTCAAATTTTTGCCATCTATTTATATAAAGTACTGATTTATAAAACTCTGCTGATCACCTCTGCAGCCCTACAAAAAACCTTTTCTAAGATTCATGTGACTGTAATTCTCTAGAAATTATCTTAAGGATATATCTAATCCTTTACCTACTCAAGGCCAGGTTACTCCATCTAATCTGTGATGGATATTTGTCTAATCTGTTCCTACAACCTTCAATAAAAAAATAAAAAAGTATTTTAACCTTCAAAAGACCAGAAAATCAGAGGCTGGAGCAAGCTGTAGCCACACGACACCTGCTTTTAACTGGCCACAGACAGTCCCAGTCCCGTACGGGCGATGCCCCCGGCGAGCTCATCGAGGGCTCACTGATGTGGGACTGGAATAAACCATGGGAAGGAATGACTTGGAGCTAAATAGTTCAGCTTGCAATAATTCAGTGACTCCCCCGTGGCAGAAGACTTCTCAGCTCATTGCATGGCTGAGCTTTAAAAGTGGCTGAAAATGCAACTGAAATAAAGATTTGGTTCTCAAAAGAATCCTGAAGAACTTAATTGAAAGAACTTAACTGAAAGAAGCTTAATTGTCCAGAGCAGCGCTGGATCAGTCTTCTACCGGAATGCTTCAGGTTGGGTCTAGTTCTGGCATTGCTAAATTTTATCTGAGCCTTATCAAGCCTCCGATAGCCGATGGGCACCAAGTCCCCCACTCAGCAGGACTAGATCGTGGTGAAATTATCTGATGAATCTCAGAAAGCTGAACAGCCCCAGCCTACACTTCATAGGACTGGTTAGTATATACCTTGATCCTTTGCTTATTCAGCCTCTCTAAAGTATTCTTTAGTCAAAAAATAACAAAGAATCCAAAATGACCAAATACAGATGTCTTATCACTATTGTATGCTGCGAGTTTCAGTTTCAGTGAACTATGCACCCCTTCTCCTCTGAAGGACATTGAAACACATAACGTGAAACAACCATACATAATAAACCATTTTTTATTTCATATTGCCACAACCCCTCCTGAATTTATGCATTATATTCACCAGCAAAAATGCGTATGTGCCCGAAATAGAAGATGATGAGACAGGAATGTCATTGTATTTACTACTATTTCCTTGAAATTTCACATACATTACCATTTCACACTGCAGATATGATCATATTTTTACTTGCCAGGGAAAGGTGCAGGCCTGAATATATCTCTCAAAGATCATAATATAATGAATTAACATAAGAATGTTAAATTTAGAGAAAGAAATTAGAATAGTTCCACTTACTAAACGCTTATACTCCATTAGTTCTTAAGCATTATTAGAAGCTTTCACCCCTGTGGACCTGTGACCTGTATGCTGAAATGGTCTTCGCCATGGTCACACACCCCATACTTCATATCATAACTTATTTTCCCGGTGCATAGACCGTGACTTATTTACACAGCACTACCACCGCTGCTAGCAATAAATTATTTTAACACAGTCAGCTCTGTGACCAATTGTTTGCAATTAAATATTTTAAACTTCTATTAGCTTCTTGATCAATCAACGATTTCATATGAACAATGTTAATTAAAGAGGAACATACTTAGCATGTCATTCTTGTTACTAATATCAAGAAAATAACTATTTGGATAGGTTTCTGAAGCAACTTTACAGCTTTTGGCCACACGGATGATCTAAACATACAGCTTCTATATTCAGGAGTTAGAAACTACAACAACAGAATGACTCAACAGTTACCCATGCATTGTTCTGACATATAGAGAGAATAATTACAACTCTACTGCGTTCATATCTGTATCTAATACATAGGAATGTATCATAATGAAACATTATGGCAGTTGTTAGTATCAAACTACATGCTATAATGTAAAGCTATTGGTTTTTATATTCTTTGTCTTTGTTGACAGAAATGTGTCCACTAATAATTTCAAGAACTGCCTCTAATAAGCAAGTCAAAATACATAATTGCTACCAAAAATCAATATTAACGAGCTGTTAACCATTTACTAGATGAGGTACTGGGAGACAACATTAAATTCTTAGTAAATGTAATATAAAAGAACTTCATTATCTACGTGTTCCATGTGGCTCAGACCAAATGTTTGTTTAGTGTATTTTACTAAATTTTATGGTAATTTATTAGAGCAGACATTAATTTTACCATTGGGAAGCCTTCATATTCATATATGATAATAAAAAAAGGAGTGGGAATCAACATGAACCTTACAAGGTGTATTTGAGCATAAATTAAAAGGGCATGAATAAAGATTAGGTATTTTATGTGCTATCACATTCCAAAGTACAGGCTACATGTACAAAATGCTACACATGAAAACCAAATGTATTTAAGTTATACTAACGTAGGAGTTTATCTTTAGTCAATTCATTTTTTCTGATTCCATTAATCTCTTAATTTAAAGAGTGACAATAAAATAAAAATACAGGAGAGTTATAAGACAATAACTACTCAGCACCAGATGTTTTTAATCCTCTGCCATTTAATCCAGAGTAATTTATACAAATATATGAATTATTGAGGAATATACATTTAAACAGTGCTTAACGGCTCAATACTGTTCTCTGAAAAACACTCTTCTGCTACTTCATAAAGCTTCAGTATGGGCCAAATACTGCTTTGGCCAGTTTAACTCTTGGGGTTTTTTGGACGCTGGGACCAAAATCAACCAAAATCAATATGCTGACACAAATTTGAATTTTGTGTAATGCTCATTAAACAAGGACTATATGTGTAAGTAGAGCCTTCAAGAAAAGAAATTATTCCTATCACTGTGAATAAGAATTGTCATAAATTTAATGACAGCCTGTATCCTTTATATAACTTGGTTATATAAAAATAACTATTAGTAGTTTTGTGAAGTCAGCAGTATTATATTGATTAATTCTAGCTGTTTTTTGG
>VZTL01004546.1:0-15236 GCA_013400535.1 Scopus umbretta
TACCGAAGGGTTCATACCCAGCATTGTGTGTTTTCTCGTACCATTTTTAGCTCTTAATAGTCATACAGCCAACCCTTAGCTCACTGTAGCCAGTGACAATATGCAATCTGACAACGTTTCTTATACAGGCAGCCTTCTCTACAGCTCTGTAGGTGCACACACTCTGCAGTCTGCAACGTTCCTGGGCTCTGCCTATGGTAGTTATGGCAAGAGACCAAGGGCTTGCTCCCTGTAAGTGTCAAATGGCCTTTACTGACTCCCAGTTTCTTGCTTAGTTAGCACGTTATTCTTCAAGGAAATACTGCATTTTCCCCAGCCTTGATCTGTTTTTTCTTTTCCATGATTTCAGACTGACCTATACCCCTGTTAACATATTTCAAATGATGAACGATTTTCTGTTACTGCTGCATGTGCACTTTCTGAGCTTTCTCATCTTGTCTTAAAGGCTACCTGAGCTGATCTTGAGCAGCCCACACTAACAGAGTTAAAAACACTACCCGCTTCTACTGATTAAAAACTCCTAGTTCTCTCTTTGAATGCCACTTCCCACAAGCCTATCTGCTGTGTTAAATATTCTGCCCACTCAGGCTTCTCAATGCAAAATGCCAGCTTCTTCATCTCCCTAGAAAAGCGAAGTACCTTTATCATAAACTTACATGAGTTTTTCTGAAGTGATAGCATCAGACCATGTTATTATGCCTGAACTTGCATGAACCAGGCACATCATGGGGAAAACCAAAATCTTTGCCTAAAGGAATTCCAACAAAATAAGGATTTAAGTCTGAGGATTTGTAAACAGGATATTCAAGGAGTTTAATTTCTACAGAGCTCTACAGAGCTCTGGATTTCCAAAGGGCTGACATCTCAAGCATTATTCTTTATCAAGTGCAAAGCTTTGCAGAACAAGAGTTTCCATCAGTGGGAGCCTGTGAAACACAAAAGACTGTGACTTACCCCACATCTGTAAAGATAAAATATTCCAGGTTGCCGAAAACAGCACAGTCTCGCTTGCTGGAGGGTTACTTTGGAGCACTAAGCAACTAACAGAAATTGTGGAAACACACTGAAAGAAGAGAATGACTACTTTATAGCAAAATGAACAGTCTCATTCTAGCTGTAAGTTGGATTGGGGAAAACAGACCTATGTTTAAACTTCTTAAATTTAAAACAAAAAATGTAACAAAAGGATTACAGATGACACAATGTAACTTCCTCCTTCCGATTTTTAACAGGAGAAGTCGGATCTTCAAAGAAGTGGAGCCAGCTAGGCCGTATCTTACTATGCCTGCAGTCTAACATGTGCAGAAAAATCAAATGCTGTGGCTGGCTTGAAAACACTAATTTGGAATAAAACTGACTTTTTGGGGTAGCAATTGCCTGCAATGATAAGCTCTCAGTCACCAGAGTCACAATCACCACGAAAGAGAACTACCAAAAATGCTGAGTAAAAACCCCAAGTATCTACACTGACAAGTTTTCCATCTGTTAGTTGAGGAGGGAATGTGTTAAAAGAAATTGAGTATTACACCACATATATCTACAAGCAATGCAATATTCTCAAGAAAAAAGAAAATGTTCTGTTACAGGCTTTGAAGTAAGAGCAGATGTGATTCCTTGGCAGGCTTGTGGCAGTCTGAAACCAGGGTTCCATGGACGTTTTTCCTTCCTCAGCTATAAAACTAGCTTTTGCAATTTCTGCTCCCCTCCTTCTCCCTTAGCTGTATGCGCCAGCTCCCAGGCCCCTCAAGGACGCTGCTACAATTGTCTAAGGGGCCACACAATGATTCCTACAAAAAAAAAAAACCAAAAACCAAAAAACCAACCCCAACAAGTTACATTTAATCCTGGTACAGTTCAGCGTCTTGGCACCATGTATGCTGAACTAAAGGGGCAGCACTGGAGCAGCAGTGAATGGCTAGAAGAAAAATTGCTTAACCTGGCTTTGGCAGTGAGACATGTTCATTGAAGTACAGCCTAAGAACCTATTGGTAAAAGCAGGAAATAGTCTAAGGCAAGAGAGCATGCTCCCTAAGAAAGATGCAGTTGCAACAGGCTGTCTAAGCAGACAGCAAACAGATTTTGCAAATCTGAAGTACTCGGTTTGATACCTTCTCTTTCACTATAATACAGATTTTCTGCATATTTTAAAGAGAACAGCTCTGTAGAAACAGGGCAAAATTACTTACCGAGGCAGCAAGTGGAGAGAAACTACCTCTGAAATCAAAATGAACAGAAAGCCTACTGGGTAGAACCAAGGTGTTCCACTTCCAGGTTTGCTACTGGGTGGTATGTATCACTCTCAAATTAATTAACCACATGCCTCACTCTAATGAATCTGTAAAATGAATCTAATACTTTCCTACCTGACAGAGAGTTTTAAAGACTTCATTATCTCACATTATTTTGAAATCTGTGGGTTAAGTAACTGGCAGAAAGCTACACAGTTAACCAGAGAATAAAGAAGCCGATTTCTGTTTTAGAAATAGGATTAAAAACCAAGAAAGGTTGTCTTGTGGTCTCCAAAACAAACTGCCAAAGATCCTAGATGGAAACAATACAAGCCTTCATGTTCACGTTTACACTAGCAGTAGGCTACACTGGTTACTGGCCAGCTAAACAACATATCACTTTTCTTTTATTTTGTTCTATTACTTTCCACAGTGTAACCCTTAAGAAGAGATATTCTTATCCCAACCAGAAAATGAACGGAAACAGTCAAACTGCGTAAGCATGAAGCAACCAGCTAGCCCAGTGGAACCTCAAGTGAAAGCCTGCTCTAGAAATTTGAATGCTCTACATGTAATTCGTCATCAGGTATATGTGCATCTAGGACAGAAAACACACAGGCGAGCCCAGTGTAACCAGGAGTCTGTATCACACCAGAGACGCCAAGGTGTCCAGGCTGTACGCTTGTGCCGTCTGACAGAATTAAACAGCCAGGAAGTTGCTGACCAACCACTGCTTAGAAATTAGTACAGGATGAGGCAATGGCAGCTGCCTCTAGTAAGGATCAAGCCTACAGCAAGAAGATTACATACAGCCCAGCTGCCTCTGCACTCCCATCCCCCAAAACAACCCCAGTCTGTCACTGATGGCAACAATGCTGACGCCAGACAAAGACCCCAGTGCTACAGTAAACAGAAGGATTATTTGAATCTATATATAACTGCATCCATATATACACATACATATCTGGCACGGTCAGAGGAGACTGAACAAGGAAATGTTCAAATTTAAAAGGGCTTCTTTAAAAGCAAACCGGCACGTTGAAGAAACACGAGTTTCACAGTGGCTTTTTACATGTGCCCTGAATAGAAATTAAGCACATGCACTTGGAAGAAAGTGTCCCATGATGTACAGACTGCTAGACAGCTAAATAATACTGAAAGGTTGGTGCTTTCAGGCAAAAAATAAGGAAGCAGCCTATACCAGTCTTCTAAATCAAACTCTCACACTCAGATTTTACACTGGAATTTCTTTCTTGACTCCAGCCACAGACTACACTGCTGAATCCAACGCTGTTTCATTGAATGACATGAGAAAGCAACTCAGTAATATATGCAGGGAAATCTGCAACTTTATAAAAAAACATTAGAAAAAAGTTTTTGAGAGCAACCTGTAACCATGTCATTGAATTTCTGAAAGGAAGCATACTCAGGCTATGAACTGACCTTTCATTCAACCAACAGTTAATTGGCAGGTCCATAAGTTAGTATTACTGCAGACAGGCCGATTTAAGTAAGAATCTCTGATCCATATAAAATTAATTTCAGCAAGTAAATATGCATTTTTCTATGCTATTAGGAAACTACAGTGTGCTGCCGGACCAATCATTTTGACAGAGCCATCTGGAAAGAGGGTCAAACCAAAGGAATCAGCAAAATATATCACAACTTGTGAAAGAAAGGGCTGAGGGGTAGCTTTGAAAACTTAGTTTACTTCTGAGTTTCTCATTGCTCATTTCGGCATTGTAGTAAATTACATTAAATATACCTGAATACATGAGGATGATTGCTATGCCCAGTTTTAAAAACACAATAAAAACCATTGGGAAAATATGCCAGAGAAAACCTGCAGATGTGCAGCTATCACACCTTCCAGAAAAGGGAAATATTTGACACTAGAAATAATTCCAGAAGCAGTTGCTGGAGTAGAAGTTTGAGCACTGTCTCCTTTCAAAAAGGCAGCTGGCATCCTGCCCTTCAGAAATTTAAGTTGTACTTCTTAGCAAGTGGGAGCTCCAGTCTCCCCTCTGTCACTTCAGTGGGGCAATTCACACATAAGGAGGTGTTTACATGACTCAGGTGTTTACGTGACTCGAAGAAGAGAAGACTTTAAATGAGGAGAACCATTAGGCTAAAAGCCCATCTAGCCTGACAGCCAAAGGTCGGTAACTAATGCCAAGGGAAGAAGACAAAAGCAGGGAATGCAAGTAACTACAAATCACCAGCTTTACCTACTGAGAAATGGAGAGATCAGAAAAAGGCAGACACTTCTTCCTGCACTTCTCCAAAGGCAGCCAGATGCTCTGCTATCTACCACCTGAACACCTCCTCCACCAACGTGTCACACATGATGCAGTCTCCATAGTCTGGACTCTTCTACAATTTTTCAGCCTCCTTCCCACCATACCAGTGGCCAAAAATCCTAAAGCAATGACAACCGATGAATTTTAAAGCGAGTCTTCCAACCTTTCTATCTGCTCAGCAACCACATCAGAAACTGCAGACCACCTAGAACTGAAGGTGCTCTGCAAGCACTGTGCAGAGTGAGAGAACAGCAGCATTGGCTTATTAGTATCTGAACAATCATATTAAAACCGAGGCCCAGCATGCTCTTTGGAGACCTACATTCCTTGGCAAAGTTTCTCCAATTTCTGTGAATAGAGCTGACTTTTAGAGCAACAACCACCAATTCAGCAACTATAAATGAAATTAAACCCAGGAGATTTTCATCCAGTTAAATGTGAGCAATAACAATCAATAGTATAACACCCATGTTATTTATTTCAGTACAAACTTAATTTTAGTACAAATATCCATTTAAGATTTACTCTTCATTTTACATTGCCTCCATGATCTCAACGTTCTGCAGAGCAGTGTTTTGACAACTTAGGTGTATGTCCTTGAAAATATCAGGGGGAAGCTCTGATATCCGGATAAACAGGTTTGGGTACTTTGGAGGCCAGTACCAATTGTAACACTGATGAACAGCTGCATCAATCTGTACTGAGTACTTCATACGGCTGCAGCACAACTGTTTCGCGGTGTGTTGTCTTATCAACCTTCTCTATTTCTCTGAGAGACAGGGAAGTGCTATCACCCCTGTATTGTAAGTCCAAATTAAAAAAAAACCCAAAAACCACAAATACCTAGAGCAGGAGGTGCTTTAGGTTCTTTGGGATGGGCTTCATAGCAGATCACTTCACAAGGTGGCACAGGCGCTCAAGCCAGCCACTGGAAAAGGTAAGAGTGACAATGTTCCCTTGAACCTTGGGGTTTAAGATGCATCATCCTTTGGGTATGAATAACTAGCTCCCTTCCTCCTTGAAGGCATGGTTGGAAGAGAAAGATTATTATTTTGGCAATCTCTTTCTAAATTCCACCTATGTTGAAAGCTTTTGTGGATCTAGTCCTACATGGCATGTCCAAGGTCATGATGGAAGTCTGTAAAGGCCACCCAAGTCTGAGATGGGTAGCCTAACAGCCTCTGTCTGTCGCTCTCACTTGATTTTGAGCGTGTGAGGAAATGAGTTTCAAAAAGACCCAGGCAGATGGAAGTCTCCGAACTCTCAGTTTCTGCCTCCGCAGTACCCACATTTCCCTAATGATGATGGATGTGAATTCCATCTGGATGCTTCTGATAAAACTCAGCCACAGTGAGAGATGTTGCAAAGCAAATGGTGCCTCTGAAGTCTTGGCATCAACACCACCGCATTAAAATTAGCAGAGGTAAATTATGTGTCTCCAGGCAAATCTGTACAAGAGGTTTGCTTTGTAACAGAGAGACCTAAAATGCACAGTGCTTGAGATATTTTGCTGCCATGCTCAAGTTGTAGATTCTGAGCAGATTTTGTAGATAAAGAGCATAGAAAGCACACATCACTGCATCCATTTCCACGCTGGTCCTTGGCAATGCTTTTCACGGTCACTCCAGTGCTGTACACTCTGAAACGTTAAACATTCTTGCTACAGCAACAGTTCCTCCAGGTAGATACAAAAAAGGTTTTGTTAGAGAACACTTAATTCATAGCCCACACTGTCACCGTCCACTTACAAAGTTGAGAATATCATGCTAAAACTGGATGAATTCAGATTTATCAGCACAGAACTGAGTCAGAGCTCTCTCCTAAGTAAAATCACTTAGAGATCCAGAAATGCTGCATGTGGCACCTAGATGGAATCAGTAATCGAGGAATTTCAGGGGAAATGGAAAACTGCATAAACTGCGAAGACTCGCCAAGACAAGTGATTAGCACAGAGCAGCTTTTATGCCACTTTTCCCTAGCGCTGCATCTGTCAGCATGGTCTCACCTGCTCTTTCCTACAGCAGCTGCAGCTGCTTTCACAGGCTCCCATGCAGGGACAAAGAATGAAGAGAAGACGAGAGGAGCCACTCAGAGCAGCTGCAGATGCTAATGGCATAAGCAAGCAGGCAGACCTGCCTTCAAAAGATTATCAGCACCAGTTTTGAGCATAAGTAGTGTCTGAGTCTTCCCGCACCAAACTTCCCATATGAAGCAATATTCCACAACAGCCTTCTGAAAGCTATTTTTGCTCTTACGACGAGACCGAGGAGGAATTCCTTGTTCCACACGTAGCCCCTCAGCCCTGAGGTCTGCCTGGTGGTTGTTTGCCAAAGCTTTGCACAGCCCAGGTATGTCACAGCAATGCCCTCAAGCCTTGGAAACTGCACGGACACAGAACAGGTGCTGACGCTCTGCTTGCCTGACCTAAAACTGAATTACCACATGTATTTTCTTTGTAAAGAGAAAGTTCCAATAGCTAATCCACCACAGCAAGTTACTGACTTGTACTTACCTGTTTCCACAGGATCCTTCTGAGACCAGCAACTATCAAGAAACAGCTATCAAAAGCAGATCTAGCACATGGATGGTGAGGGACAGGATAGCTGAGAGGAGCAATGATCTGTCTCTGTCCTGCACTTCTTATTCTCATATCCTCAAGACAAGTCCAGTCAGAAGGAATTCTAAAATAGCACTGATTTACTAAGAGCAGCAACAATACAAAGATTACCAGACTTCTCTTATTGACTCCTGAATAACTTAGCTCTCTGGGAGAAAAGATGGCTCAAATTTTTGTTCGTATTTGTTCATATTTCTTCAGCAAAGATGATGTTGACAGGATGCCTTTTGGTCACAGGGATGACATCTAACTTAACTGTTAAGCAAAAGGTCTGGAATGAACAATCCTTCTCAGATCATGCAGTTCATTCTTCTACCACGTAAGGCCTTTGCTTACTTCCTGCTGAGGTACTCAAAATCCCTTATAAATATGAATAAATTGAACTTCTCAACAAGCCACCTGAGGTATGTACTATCTCCACTATAATAACAGGAACACATTAGACTGACAAATAGAGGGTGACAATTTCAAACACAGGCTTCCAAAGTTTAATACCTATTTTCATATTAAGTCAGCATTCTTCATTTCCGTCAAATGTATGAGGAAAATAGAGGTGTTTGACATCTTGGCATTCCTCTTAAAGCAATGTCTACAGTACAGTTACACTGAACCACATGAGCTTCTTTTCCCATGCTCCTACCTACAAGCCTGCTGTAACTCAAATACCAGTACTCCACAGCACACTTAGGAACAACTGAGCCCAGCACAGCCACCGGCAGACAGGGCAGCAGCATTCCAGGCCCCAACTCCACCAAACTGTCCAGGCAGCACGCATGGGAGTGTGATCCATGGCATCCTCAGATGCCACCTAGGAGCTGAAACCTGGGGCATCTCTTCGCAGCAAAAAAACAAGCCTGGCCTTGCACTTGCATACTTTCAGGGGTTGCCAACACTATCAGAGTCTCAGCCTGAGGCACCTAACAAATAAGAAAGATTTCACATATAACTTCCAGTTCTATGTATTAACCCTCACACAACTCTCCTGAGCATGCAGCAGAGGATATCCATTTCTGACTGTATCTGGTCCAGTGATACAGAAAGCACAGTTTCCTCAGCAGCACCTCCAGCTTCCTAGTGTGTCTCTCCCATTAATTCCTGCAGCAGCAAGCGCACCTGTACAGCATAATGTCCATTCGTTGCAAAATGTGTTGGATTGATAGGAAAGACACTGGTCCACATAACAAAGCTATACATTCTCCTAAGCTCAAATTCCGTCTCTACTACGAGATTTTCTTGACTGTCACATACTCTAGGGATGGATGCGTTCCCAAATTGATACTCTTTGTACTAAGATAACCTTGTCTCTTATTGAAAAGGGTATGAAACTGCCCAACTGTTGCTTTCCAAATGCAATTTAGACCCTCTAATTTTGCAAATACAGATTAGTTTTCACTGTTAGGGTGGTGAAAATTGTGGCACTTTTCCTTATTTCCGCTAGCAAGGAGGCATTTCCTCAGCTGTTGGCTTCCAGTACCAAATAACAGAGACTCCATATTGGACACAGTGTGTGCACTTGACAAGATTCTGCTGCAACAGGATAAAAGGTTCAATCGTCAAGAGGAGAGATGTGGTACAAAAGGAGAGCCTTTCATATTTCTCCTTCAGTTCACAAAAAAACACGCTTTAAAATGTCTCTCAGGCACCCACATATATTGCAGAAAGCATTCTTATTTCACAGGCATTTCTCAGAAGCTTCAGTAATTCAACTTCTAAAGATGGTAGTAAAAGTTTGTGTGACAACAAGGCTGACAAAGCCAAGGAATTTGAGCAGATATTTATAAGGTCACCATCCACACTGCTTTGACAGTTTAGAGTAGGGAAGAAGAAACAGAAAAGATGTTGGTGACCAAGAGTAAGAATTTGAACAGCAGCCTGATGGAAAAAAAAACAGACAAAGAATAGGGAGAAGCATTTACCAAAAGAGAATGCAAGAAGGAAAACATGGCGCCGAAAAACCTGCATCAAAGTCTATTTTCCAAAGAAGCAAACAGGCCTTAAACAAAACGGATCTGGTACTAGTTTCAAAACATGGAAAATTCCATTACTCCCTCTTCACGGAAGAGGCAGTGGCAACAATCATCTTTCAGAGAAAAAGAAACTCAAGGGAAAAACCCTACAAATTGCAGATTTGAAACAAACACCTTCATTTATCATTTACTTTTGATTTTTTAAAAGGTTTTCCATCTGGCATGAAAATTCTAAGTTGAGACAACATTATTCTGGGAAAAGCTAGAGGGTATGTGTAGGAAATACAGAAGCTTTAACGCAAAAAAACTAGTCATAGCATTAACAATTGACAGACTATTATCCTTCAGTAATGAACTGACATGATGGTACTTTGCTTTGCTTTTCTTTGTTTTTAAATAAAGAACACTGTCTCATTGCCTGTTGACTACTACAGAACTATCAATGTACTCGCAGTGCTGTATTCATTCAATTACAGTAGTAATTTTCTCTTATATGTAAAAAGGGAACAAAGAAAAACTGCATCAGGACAAACTAC
Source organism: Scopus umbretta (assembly GCA_013400535.1). Classification (NCBI taxonomy): domain Eukaryota; kingdom Metazoa; phylum Chordata; class Aves; order Pelecaniformes; family Scopidae; genus Scopus; species Scopus umbretta. The sequence continues at coordinate 9,649 of VZTL01004546.1, forward strand.
ATGTTTTAAAGGCTAAATTTAAAAGTGTAATACATATGTGCAATTAGCCAATTTACTGAATTGTTAGGCTTGTGAATCTTCTTTTCTTAGTTTTTGTCCTTTCAATTCTTACAAATATAAAAAGATAACTTAGTGTATTCTGTCCTTTATATATAGGATGCTTGGAGAATTCAGTACACCACCTAGGTCTGGCAGGTATGGTAACCCGGAAAAATAACTTCAGGCTTTTCAGCAGCCAGAGGGAAGACTTATAAACGCAACTAAAAACATCCCCAAGAAGCACAGTGTATTAGGTTCACCAGTTACACAAAGAACCAAAACAACAGACTAGCCTGACAACAAAACCCCCTAAAAAAATAGAAGCACTAGATAATTATGATTGCATACGAAGAAACAACTGAAGAGGAAAGAAATTAAAACTGTCTGTAAGAGATCTGAACCAAATGCACACTATATCTAGAATATGCGAAGTCTAGCGCATTAAAGTGTCTGAGTTCATACAGCCTCAGCAGAACTCTGCTCACAATTATTTTGGGGCATTCCAGGAACACGTAGCTTGACTGCAACACATGACATGAATATAAAAACCAGTAAGAATTTGACATGAATTCAAAGACAAAAAAAGAGGCTGTTTTAAAAGAGGGAGGTTGTGAACAACTGTATCACTGCTGAAGTGTTAAATCATGCAGCAAGGCTCAGAGTTTGCCAGTTTCAAAGGCTTTACTGGGCAAGTCAGCCAATCCCTGCAAATGCCCACTGTGAAAACAAAACAAAACAATCCCTACAGAAGTTAGGAATCTGCTTGTTCTTCACGTCTGTGATAGTTACAGAAAAATGAAATAAACCTGAAGTTTTCTTCTCTGGCTAGTCTGACATGATGGCTTCCTTATCTTTGAAGCTTTTCTCTTTGCAATTAGCGTTAAGACTTGCATTTCACCATCCAGACACAAATGCCTTTCCCACCTATGTCTCAGGCCTATTTAAGTCTTCCACAGTTAAAGTCTGCAAGAGCTTACCCTCTGATGTCTGCGATCACATTTACCTCCAGCAGACTCTAGAGGAGACGTTAGAAGTGAAGAGTCTGTCATCAGCTAGGATTTGTTTTAGTCCATTTGATTATCCTTTTACATGTTGATGAGACATGGATCATGTGTGGGAACCAGCTATATCTTACTTGGTAAATCAAGACTCATGCACGTACAAAATAGCTGCATTAAGGCTGCGTGGTATATCCTAATTTTGCAGGGCTTGAAAACCACCAGAGTAGTGGAAGTCATCCTTCACAATGATAAATCAGACCTCCACTCTCTGTACTAGTGTCACCTTCCTTATCTGCCAAATTCTCCTTTCTATTTGTCCCACTGCTCTTCTTTTCCCATGTATCTCATGCTTCAGCAAGTTGCCAATAAACATGTATCAAACTCTTGCACAGCATTCATTTTCAAAGAAAAGCAAGCCAGGTGTCTGCTCCCAAGTGCATACCAAGGTGCAGGGGTCAAAGGCTGTGAACCCCACCTGGAGCCCCTTATTTATGCCAGAGAAATAAAACATGAGATACAGCCTTCCCCTTAACATTCCCTAACAGCTGGTTCATGTTCCAATTGATCATCAAGGTCACTACTGGTATTCCCCTTTGACTCGCCCAAACATTCTCATTCAGTTTAGAGAAAACTTAAAACTCTTACCTCAACATTACAAATGTCTCTTCCAGAGATGGATGCCTAAATTTCAGGCATTACTGAGCTTTATAGTGCCCAAGTTTCTCTACAATTCTGCTCCTAAGGTGGGGGGGGCAGCCCAGGACATACAGTTTGGGATTAAAAGGTAAAGGCGTCAGAGAGGAAATACTTAAGTTATCATGGGTTTCTTTTGTGGATGCATTACCTCCATCTTCTTGAGCATTGACACAGAACAACAATCATTCTTCAGCACAATATGAAAGATGTAATATGATAATGTCAGTATGGATCGCAGCTTAATGAACCCCTAAATTTCATTTTGTTCAGAAACAGCATCCAGGAAAAGTAATAACACTACCTCCTAAAGTAGAGTGGTACTGCCTTCAACACAGTCTCCGTACCAGCTCATTTCCACACCATCAGGGAGACAATGGTTTTTCCCTCCTCCTGCTGCTTATGTTTCTTCTTTTGAGAAACTTCAACAGATTTGTTTATTTATTCTATTTTCCTTTTCCCCCACCACACAAGAAAGAATTATTTCTGAACAAGATCATACTGTATTTTTAATTACTCACAAAATTAGCATTTAGATAGCACTGTTTACCCAAGAGTTCTGTGGCACTTTTAAATTCCAATTATATCAAGTACTTGTTTACTTTTTCGTGCTTTGATGAATTACAGACTGTTATTATTACTATCCTCACTTCATCAGTGCAACTATTAAAGAAACTGAGGCATGCAGTAGCTAAAGACCAGATTCTGCTTAAATTTGCACAAAGATCTGGAATAGTGCCACTGAAGTGAATGGAGTTACACTTACCCAGAACTAGGCTAGTAAATGGCACATAGCAGAGACCCAATTATTCCAAAAGGCTCCAAATACTGCTGTGGTGGAAGGAACAAAAGTAAAATCTGTATTCTGCGTCACAAACTCTTCCCAATTCACCTGCTCATCATACAGAATCAAATCATATTTTTAGCAAGAGCAGCCAGTGAGGGGTCTGGAAGAGATTAAATAGCTCTACCAAGGTCATGTAGGGCATTTGCGACACAGAATGTCTCTAAGCCCAGACTTCCCAATTTCTAAGATAATGCTTTAATCACTCGCACACCTTTAAACACCACGAACCATAAAGACAAAATAAATCCAAAGAAAATGTACTGCATTTCCAGAAGCAGCCGAGCATCTTAAAGCATCCTGTACCTCATCAAAGAAACGTTTCAACAGAGAACACCAAGCTGATTCTGCAAAAGCATGATGAGAAAGGGACACACGTCAGGCACTACCACTGAGCTCCTTAACTCGCATTCCGCTGCTACCTAGAGCAACTGTGCATCATACTGATATAAGTGTGAAGTTAAGCTGGTGTTTCGGCTCACCGGATACCCTGTGATCAATGAACTTAAAATAACACAATTTTTATCTCTCCCTCCCAATCATTGACTTTATTATGCATTTTTAGAACATTTCCTTCTCTCAGAGAAAGCTCTATTAAACATTCATTCTGGGTATTTCCTATCGGAGTCATGTGGGAAAAGTTATTTTCATCATGCTGCTTTCTTAAAACAGACAATAAATGTGCCTGCAACGTTTGTATATGCAGTAAAGTGTCAATAAAGTACAGCATAATCTATTCTTTCTTTCAAGGATTTCACAGAAACAAAGATAACCAATACCTCTGAGGATCCAGACCTGAGAAAAATCTTAAGCCTTTGGCTCATATTCTCAGCTTAAGAACTTGGGTCCAGATCAAGATGCGAAACAAAGAGAAACTTGTGGTATACTACAGAATGAAGAGCACCCTAGGGATGCAGGGGGAGAAGAAAAAGGTCATGGAATTTTACTGTTGGGTTAGCCAAAGAATAACAAACAAAATGGCTGCTCCGTGCTATAAAATACATTGAGGCTTACTCTAGGGTTCAGTGATGTAGTAAAGTACTTCCTCTGGGTTCCCCTCTCAGACATATGGCATGTTAACTAATTTAACCATAAAAAGTCTGGAGTTTTTCCTTCAGGACTGAAGATTAATACTGTGTTCTGGCCAAATGTGTTATTCTCCTCTTTGCAGTCATAATTTTCTCTCTCTTTTAACAAAAAACCTTCAAACATTTTCCGAGACTTATTTCTAATGAATGGTACTTAAGTCCACCCACCAGTTTTGCCTGCTTCTTTCTGTTTGGCTTGCTCAAGTGAAGTGCTTATTTCTGTGAATTCTTACAAAACCTGTAAATGTTGAAGCCATCCATCACTCAACCTTATGGCCACCAAGTACCAGAAAACACAGAACAAGCATGGACTTACGCAGTTCTTCCCGGTGCCTCTCCGTCTGTGCAAAAAACTGGCGAAGCTCCTCTGTGATCTCCATGTTACTCAAGTCATATTCTACCTCCCCTTCAGACTCAGAGTCCTCCTCCATTTCGGAGTCCCTGTCAGCATCTTCCCTCCCTTGGTGGGCATCTGCGTACTGCTGAGCTCCCCCATGGTACGAAGCTCTGCCATGTGGGCTATAGCTGGAAGAATAGCTTTGGGCATATGGGAGATCATTCCCATCCCAATCTGAGTAGCGGCTCCTCGGAGAGGCTGCAGAAGGATGCCACGGCAGGTGATAAAAGGACTCCACGGCTTTCCTGTAAGCTTTCTGGTGTCTACGCATCCAGCGCATGGCTAAGTCATAGTGCTTCCAGTATTTTGCATACACTTGCTGCGAATACCACGGCTCGGTGTCCTCCTGTGGCCAAAACATGGGGGAAAGAACACAACAATAACAACAACAAAAGAGAGAGAGAAAACAAATAGTAATTGAGGGGAGAAACACTGTAAACGCCAAGTGCAAAGTTTGCCTTTTAATCATTACTCATCCTTTTCATATAATAAAACATGCAGATCTGAAAGAGAAGTACTAACACACTGCAAGCGCACTACACTTCATTACTCATACAAGAGATTGTTTTTGCATCAACACAACTACCAGTGAAGAATTAGCAATAAAGAAGTTGTAGTGTCCAGAAGGTATTTTCCAAGTGTTTGTGCTACTACAGTGAGAATCAGTTCTTTTTAGGGGATACGCTATGTGGATATATTCCACAACTCCTTAGCCACTCATGTGAGTTTTAAGAACGGAATCATTCCAAGGTGTATATATTACAACCTACACCTGATTTCCAAATCCGCAGACAGAAAACAGAAGAGATTAAATTCCTCCATATTAAACAAAGACATTCATTTTATCCAGTAACATATTTCCTCCATCTGCCTGCCAAAATAAGTTTCTCAGAAAAGGTCAAATGGCAATTCAGCCAAGTTCATATATCCATCACGGCCTCGATCAAAAACAAGACTGTATTTAGCCAAGTGCAAGCTGCCAGTAAATCTCCCTTTTGTACTCATCAGCAACCAACATATTAAAAGGGTAATAAAGTACCACTGATAAAGTACACAGACAAATAGTTCTGTAGAACAAAACATACTATAACACACCTTCTCCCATCTTCCAGCTAATCTTAGTTTTCATGAAAAAAGTTTCACACTGTTCAGATTTCACCAGCAACTACAAAGCTGCACAGTCCCTCTAGCCTTAAGCCTCCTTCCTATGGGCCATTTCATCTCCCTCCTCATCCCTACTCTCCAAAACAGGGGATAATAGAGGATCTTAAAAGAAGGCCATAAAGTAAACTAGAGCCTAGAACAAGTAAAATAAATAGCAAATATTTTTTGTCTTTCCCCCCACATCTTAATTTCCATAAAAAATCTTTTATCTGGGCCAAAATGGAATGCTTCTACTTTAAATTGGAAGAATTTTAATTAAGCCATGTTTTGGCAAACACTCAAAACTATGGCAAGATTAGCGGAGGTTTTCAGAGATGAATGTGACATTTACAGTCCTTCATTAGTTTGTGGTTTTTTTTTTT
>VZTL01004546.1:15286-34334 GCA_013400535.1 Scopus umbretta
TTTTTTTTTAAAGGGTATACAAGACAAAAGTCTTTCTTCAAGCTTGTTTTCTTGATCTGCACTGGGACCATCCCATAGCCTTAAAAGAATGATTCTCTGGGGAAAAAAAAAATTTCCCAAAACAAAACAGAAAAAAAAAGACCCTAAGAAATACTTTCCATTTAATGCTAACAATATCAAGAGGGGTTAATTTCATTCACGTACATTTGTTTCCACTTTCTTGTTCTCAGGCAATAATGCAAATGCTAGAGAGTTTAGAAAAATAATTGTAACTCTTATTTCCCTCCTTTCTGCAAAATTGAGCCCATTATCCCAAGAGATCTACAATGCTATCTCTTTTTAAGGTCATTGGTAAGTGCTCTCAGAAACAAAATACTTCTGGCTAACAGTCCATAAAGAAAACCCACTATAACAAACTTGCATCCCTTAAGAATTTCTGATCAAAAACTGCACCCTATTTGCGAAGGGCTGTAGGGCTCAGCTACATGATTTAAAAGTCCAGACAAATTATCTTTCCTGAAAAGTAACAATTCATGGAGGTGAAACTTCATTCTGATTCTCCTCTTCATCTAACATTGCACTGCTACAAGGCCATGCATTTCAGAAGATTTATTCCTAAAATGAGTGGGTGCAAGAAAAGCATCTGCTTTCCATATGGAATTTCTTCACTCTTAATCACACAACTACCTAAAAGCTAGGATGAACAATGTTTTATTTACTGTTCTTGCTTTGCTGAAGAATGTCACACTGACTCCTCATTCATCCTTCAGCAGCCAGATGAGAATGTCCTGTTGTCAAATCTGATACATTCACAGGTTACTTTTAGAACGTTTTGTCTATTTTTTCTGCTACTTAAAAATCCAGTTTGGAAACACCATCACGCTTGACAAAACTAGGGATCTCCTACATTCTAGGTGTTTCAAAGATGACAACATATTCTCTTAAAGCTCAACAATTATCTCCAGTTCTTCTAAAATGTTTCTGAAAAGGGCCTTGATGACTTTACTGAAAGCTCTGGAATCCAGCTGGCTGATTTGTCTAGCTGACTAGCTCCAGTTGTTAATTTAGGGGAAAGGAAGACAAAAAGCCAGTTCATGTAGACAGAACTGTGATGCTGGTGCCTGTCCAACTACTTTTTGTGGCTTTTTTGTTGGAAGTGACCCTTGAAAATGCCTTTTACATTTGAATTTTAAAAATACATCTGTTAAAAAAAAATACAGAAATGTTTTACATTGGGGTGGAAAAAGGAACGGAACACTTTAAAGTCTAACTTAGTTCTATGTCTGTGCTTTTTCAGCTGTGGAATAAATGGAAATAAGAGATTTCCTCAAGGAAACAAAAGCTATAAATCTAAGGCAAATGATGAGAGCCCTCTGTTATTTTCCTGTTATGTCTCTGGATTCTTCCCAGAAGAAGACAAATCACTCACTGTTGTAATGTGAATTCTATTTCAAAGCAATTTAGCTACTTTCACATCTAATTTTTTCATGTCTGCACTGACAGTTCAATAAAAGTGTTTATGTGCATTTTGTGTATAAAATGGGACAAAGTTATCACATAGAAACCCATAAAGACTGCTTACCATCTCTTGTGGAGTTCGTTCTGGTGATCAAGGTGGACTAGAAAACAAAACAGTAGCTTTTTAATTCATAAAAATATATGTATTAAGATGGTCACAAACACTGAATACATTTTTATTAAACTTGAGTCCTACAGCCAAGAACAAGTATCCCTTCTCTGTTGTGGGTAGTTGAAGTCTCTCGTTTATGGTTTTTGATTAGCATCACTACAAAACCCATTCCTTAAAATTCCCCACTACAATAAGAAGGCTAAAAAGGATCCTGCTACACAATGCAGCCTAAAATGCTGGGACTGAACACTTTTTTCCCCAGTTACCCTTTTCTTTTCTATTTTCTCCCATGCTTTATGCTTGTACAACCTTTAGTTTCCACACTAATGCCAAACAAAAATCGTAACTAAAATGAAACACACTGTTCTCACTTTTTAGTAGTGGTGTCTGCAGAGGGACAGCTATAAAAGAAGCAATTATCATAAAATGATTAAACCCATCTTGACTCCATTCAATTAGTAAGGTTTTTGTTTAAACCTATGGTGCACTTATAACCGCATACAATCCCTTCTTTCACTTTATTTCTCTTTTTTTCAGATACCCGATCCTGTCTCTCATGAAGAAAACACAAGCCAATTCAGGTTGCAATCACATTTTTAAATGTGAGGAAAAGGTGAAAGGAAGAGGGGCAACTGGAGGTGGGGAGGGGGAGGGAGGGAAGAAAAAGGGGGCGGAGAGAGGGAGAACAAGATCTCTATAACCACCAGGCAGGATTTATAATTACCATCATTTTCAGGGTGAGTTATCAGCATGAATCACTGAGAAATATTCTGAATACCCTCCCTACCTGACAATTATTTGATTACATTAAGACATTAGCTGTTTCATCCACATATTTCTCCTGATGCTCTCAGCCTCCAGTTGAACTTTATGTTAGGCGAGTGCCAGTGAAAGGTAACAGAAACTCCATACGCTAAACTCTGTACACTAGACTACCATTGCTAAGACATGGTCAAATGCTATTCCCAGCAACACTGGAAGATAGCCAAGACAGCACTTAAAACTATTGTAGATTTATACCAGAACAAAAATAGGATTTTTCAAAATGCGTATGAATAAGTACATAACACCAGTTGCGTTCTGCCTCATATTTAACACTACTGATTAAACAGCAACTTTCTGCCTCTTAAGACAAGCTGTATTGCGTGAAAGGAGAATGGGGATGGGCCATGTTCAAAGACAGTGCAAACCATGCAGCTACCACAAAAGCAAATTATTGTCCTTTGCAAAGCCCACATCAAGCTCAAACCCGTAAACCCTTTGTCCAAACCAACCCATCTACAAGAAGCCCTACATACATGAGCAGTCCCACTGCAATCAATGGGACAACTTATGCGAGCAAAGGATTGCAGGATCAGGCATTAGGCAACCAAAGTGCGTGACTCCATTGTATTCCCTCCTGCCTGCTTGGAGGAAGAAGAAAACCCAGCGCTGAGGTCACTGTAACACACTGCAGGGACTTGTAATGCTCCAAATGCACACATACATAAAAGACTCCTGGGCTATCCCTCCTTGTTAATTTCAAACATCTCATTTCCCATGCTAGCCCTCCTCAAAACTTTTATCTCCACTCTCATGGCATACACACATATGCTTTGTCCCTCTCCCATATACATCTGGATACTGTCAAGGTTGCCATAATGTTTTTTTTTCTCATACTGAAAAACCTAAGTCCATGGTAGCTGATTCTTCCATCTTCCACTTCAGAAAAAGTTTATGTATTTTGTTTTCATGTTCACTCTAATTCCTACAGGGCAAAAGATTCTTTGAACTAGCTTCAGCATAAATAAAAATCAGGTTCAGAGCTTAATGTAAACACACCTTTGAAAGCAGTAAGTGGTGAAACCCGAGACTTTACTATTAATACGCAACATGTACACATGCTCTCTGAAGGGGAAGGAGGGGAAAAACCCTGGCAAAACTATCCAACTATATTAATTTAGCAAATATGAAAAACCTGTTTTGCCAAACACAAAAACTCTAATTATTTTCATAAATTTATGAAACATTAGACTACAAATATAAAGCAGAGCATAATATGGTTGCAAGCTGCAACACTAAAGAATGAGTTTGTTTCATTTCATCTGAATTACTCTTCCAAAACAAATCATTTCACATTCATAAAATATGAAACATGATAAGAAGCAGAAAAGAAATGTGATAACTCTACTTCTATACTTTATACTTTAAAAAATAAAATATGGAAGCAACTGACCATATGAAACTTACCAGCAAACGTTTAATTTAAAACGAGGAAGACATTTGTTTGCCTATGGTGACAATTAATGATGGAAAAGTTATTTTTTGATAAATGTTATTACTTCCTTTTCTCAGTTTTAAAATATTTCCCTACTGATAATTACATATGGATGTACTCTCTTTCATGAAAACATGCCTGTCTCTTTGCAAACTTCAGGCAAGTAAGCATTAGTCAAAATAAATAAATCTGATTAAAGCAATGACAGCATTGAATTCCACTGGAGTCAAAAGAAGTTGAGACAATGTCATGCTGTGAGACACAACCATCAAATACGGTTTTTTTAAGTTGGTAATGTAATTCATACTCTGGGAGCGAAGCCCTCTAGTGGTATGTTGGATATAGTGCTGCCACATGGCTGCCATAATGGAGGTGACAGGGACAGCTCAAAAACACTTACCAATGAAGGATCAAGGAGGGTTTGATTTTATTCAGAACACCGATGAGCACAAGATTAATTAACCTGTTGCATGGTATGAAGGTAAAAATGTAAGATGTTATTAAAGGAAGGTGAAATGGCAATAAAGTTAGCAGATATCAACAAAAAACTTTTCTATAAAGCTTTCCTGAAAAAGCAAACTATGTTTAAATCAGAAATGCCCAAAACAACAGACAGCTGACCACAGCCCATTGCTGCTTTTGTCCCTGCTCCTTTAGCCTGTGAGAACTGCCTTCTTCAGTCAGGCCAGAGATGACCCTAACTCAGTATCCGGTTTCTGGCAATGGGCAGTAAGAGTCGCTCAGTAAAATATAACACTAGAATATGCATACAGGAGTTACTTTTCTAGGTACGTTTCTCCTGATTTCAGCAAATGGCAGTTCAGAGACTTTTTTCCGCTCCAAACTGTTTTTGGCATTTAAAGCCAGAATGCGTCATTTCTCTGAACCCATGAATACTGAGTGTCTCCATGACAACCCGGAGCAGTAAGTTTCACAGTTTAAGGTGTCAAACATCAATTTGCTCTGTGTGTTTTGAATTCACCCTACTCCATACTCTTTAAAGATCTGAAGAGTTCAGTAAGAAAAGCGTGCCGTGTAACATCAATAATGTGCATCCTCCCACAAACATCTATTTCATTTTATACTTCTAATGCTTACTTTTGGTGCAGAATTACCACCAGAAGGGGAAAATGTCTGAAAAGTGTTTTGACACTCTGTCCTGCAGATTAATACTGTGCATTGCTGGTGTATGACATTAAACTTTAATACTGACGCGCCCTAGGTACAGTCATGCAGAAATGTAAGCCTGTGATTGCCGAGACAGTTGGCAGTACAAGTATTGCCCCTAAAAAGAAGAAAGAGTAAACATTTCCCACACTATACACCGCATTCTTATTTGTGAATGGCTGCAAATACGAGACCTGTCAAGCACTTAGGACAGAGTTATGGCTGGTTGTCATCCCAACAGGAGAGTCAGTTGAGCTATGAAGACCTACCTATCACTATGATGTCTTCACACCAATGTCCTTACACCAATACTAGTAACTCCTGCGAATGAAAGGGAAACAAATAACAAGTAAGACAAAATTATGTTAATTGCAGGGACAATCTACCACTAGACCTGCAAACAAATGATGCAGCTCAAACTTTAGTGTATGTACTGTGGCTCTTTTGGCTTGAGAAGAGCCTGAGACAGTGTAATCCTCTGCTGCTCCCAAAAAGAGGGTCTTCCTTCTCCGAGACCCAGGACACGAACCCAAAAGCTATTTAGGTCAAAAATCAGAGGTCAAAAGTGAAGCGCTAAAAGCTGTATGATTATTAGTAGCCCCAGTTAGCTTATGTTTCATATGTGGCTTGTCAGTCTAGGCATAAACGAGGAAGAGGACGAAACTTTTAGACTATTGCTTTTTAAAGGCAAAATTCATTTCCTGGTCTCCCTGATGCCGTGCCCAGGCTCCGGTCAGTGACTTTGAAGATCACACAACCGACGAGCAGCTCTCGCCTCTGCCAAACAGGGCCAACAGTTACCCCGAAGGGCTAGCAGGGAAACAAGCCCTGATGCCCAGGCTCACCCCGGCCCCAACCCCCAGCACAGGCAGGACCCCTCTCGCCTGAGCTCCCGCACCCGCGCCTCAGGCCGGGGGCCGACATTTTGTAGAGGAAAGGAAAGGAAAGGAGAAGCCCCGAGCCCGTACAGCCGGATCTGCCTGCCATAAACACCCCCTCTCCGCCCGGGCTCCGAAAGCAAAACTCCCTCCCAAGCTGCTCCCGTTCCCCCTCACGCCACCGCTCGCCCCGGCTGTCCCTCCCTCGGCCGTCCCGCCGCGGCCCAGCGAGGCGGGAAGCCTGGGCCGCAGCCTGCGCAGGGGCACCGCCATCCCCGCACCCACCCGGGCAGCCTGTGGCTCCGGTGGGCAAGGGAAGCCGAGCGAAGCCGAGCGGAACCGCCGCCAGTGCTTCCTCCCTCCGTTCCGGCGAGGACGAGCGCAACGCGGCGCGGCCAGAGGAGCTTCCTCCCGCCGCTTCCGCCCGGCCTCTGCCCGGTCCCGCGGCGCCATCTTGTGGGGGCCACGGGGAGGCGCCGGCGGGGGGCCGGTTCCCCGAGGGCGGCCGTGGGCCCCCGCTACCGCAACCCTCTCCTTCAGGGACGGGGCGGCCACATGGAGCCGCCTGCCCCTAACAGACCGTCCCGCCTGCCCCCTCGGTACCTCCTCCAGTCCCACAGCCTGTACGGTGCTCAACAAGCTGAACTGTTACTCAAAACCTGGCTGTGCTGTGGTGGGTGGCACTGTGATACTTTGTTCTCTGATAATTAACACACACACACACACAAAATTCATTTCTAAACTTTCCATTCGGGTTTTGTACCGCTACTGAGCTAGTATTTTCACGGGACTCTGTGAGCAGCCCATTCGCGGCCCGTCATGGCTGGCGGAGCAAGGATTGCTTTTTCCCTTGTGTAGCATTTTACACAATCTATCTACGTTAAATTTGCCAGCTGTTATCCAGTGGTGTAATGTTTTGTGTTTCTTCACGGTCAGTAAACCCCTCAGCTTTACCATAACGACTAGCACAGCACCCTCACCGGACCGTGCCACCCCATCGTCCGTGCCCTTCTCCAGACGACTCGTGGACGGACCGCGCAGCACGAGCACGGCTCCTGCCACTGATCCTGGGGTCCTCTCCCACCGTCAGAGCTAATGGTTATTTCTCCTCTCTACTTTCCTTGCTTTTAATTAATACTTCCAGTACAAATCCCTCACGTTTTATTCCCGTTTTTCAGCTCTCCTGGTGCGCCTACTGCCCTAGCTGCCTGCTGAAAATCCCAGCAGACCGTATCAAGACGATTTGCCTTTGTTACCTGCTTGAATTAAAAAACTCCATTCTGAAACATGATTTCACTTTAAAAACCACACATATTGAGTCTCCTTCATATAGCAAATTTCTACATGTATCTCCCGTATATCTACTAAAGTTATTATTTGAAATAATTTCTACTCATTTGCCTGGTATGGGCATCAGATCTAATAGTTCATAAGATCTTCAGCTGGTTTAAGGAACCTGGTTTACTAATGTTGCCAAGTTAGCTACCTTGTGCTCTTGTACTGAGAAGTTTAGCTGACGCAACTTGTTGATACTTGAGTTCAAGAATAATTCAGGATTAAAATTCAGTTTTGTATTCCTTTCAGAACTCTTGGGGAAATACTGTATGGCCCTGCAGATCTCCTGTTTCTCAATTTCTCTGTTTTGTCATCTGCTCTGCAAACACTTCAGATGAGAAGGATCCTCTAATGCACCTCTCAACAAGCTAGCATAGGAGCTTCTCCAAGTTTCTCTGTGATGAATACAGATGCAAAAAGAAATCTCAAGCAAACAAATCAACTATTACTTCCTAGCCAAATCTTTTGAATGTTCAAATCAGAACATGTAGCAATAAGGCACAACAAGTCAAGATGTGAATCGATCCCTTTTTTATTGCTCTTGTATCCTTTACCTGGTATATTTTTCCTTCCCAAAATCATTCTGATTCTGTTTATGGCTCCTGGCACAGCAACAATGGACCAGTTCACGTACCTGTCATTTTGAATTTTCTAATCAAAGATAGCTATAGTGGACAGATCTAAAACAATTTATAAGTATGTACTGATCACCTTCTCACCAAGCTGCATGGCAGTGCAGTTGGTAGTCATCATATTGAGGTGTACATTTTTTCATCAACAGCGTTTGGATAATACCATTATATCTGGTCTCCTCAGATGATTAAATTATAGACAAAATTAGACATTGCTTTATTTGCTATCATCAATATAAAATCTTAAATTCAAAGAAGTACAAACTTCTTTGCTGCAGCAGTTTACTGCTTTAGCACAAATATGGTAGGACTGCTAGAGGAGGTAGTCTGGCAGTGATGGCCCTGCAGTAAAACACGCAAGAGTTTAATTGTAAGAAGTAAATATACTGAACATTCTCAGCATGTTAAGAGGAGTAAATTACCCCTCTTAAAATGCTAGCAGCTTCTTCATCATCTATTCTTTTCCTCTAGCTACTCTGTTACTGTATGGTTTCCTATGGGAGCTAGGCACCTGTGTAGAGCTGAGAAGTCTGTAGATACTACAGTGGACTTTAACTGTTGTCCTCTTCAGTCCCTGTGTCACAAGTGTTTTGTGATTCCCCTGTGTGTGGTCAAGAAATTCATAGACAGCCTCTGTCTCCAAGGCAGAAGAGGTATATTATGCAGTTGCCAGCCTGCTTTTTCTCATAAGCATCCGATGCACTCAAAGACTCTTCCAGCTTTTCTTGCTCCCCTCTGGTCTGTGTATTTGTACAGGCAGATCTGGGTTGCTTTATGCTCACACATTGGTGCCTGCTTTTACACATGGTGAACTGATGGCTGAAAGTTGTGGACAGCAGAACATCTAGATTAACTTGGAGAGTCAGTAGGTTAAAAAAAGGTATTAGGCAAATCATACAAGGAATATCTATTAGTCATCAAGATACAGTTCAGGCTTAGGAAGTTCCTGTGCACTAAGAAAGAAGTGCTGTGTACTTGCCCTGTTCATTCCTGAGGACTCTGACACTGGCCACTCTCAGAGACAGTGCAATGGACTGGATAGACCTTTGGTTGGACTCAATTAAGTGATTCTTCTGTTATATATAGGTTAAAATGAAGGCATGCGTTACCGCTGAACCGCTCTACTTTCCATGGGAGAAAGGCATTGAGGCAAACTGCACACAAAGGTATGGCATGTGTGTTGGTTGTATTAAGGTTATCAACCTCAAGCAAAGACTTCAAGTGATGCATTACTGATGCTGCTATGTAGATTTTGAAAATGCAATGGTGCTGTTCTTAGTTTTCTAGTATTTCAGTTTAAAAGATGACTTTTTTGGGTAGTGTTACTTGTTATGAAATGTACATTTGTTCACTGTTTCCTACTTATTCCCTTCTACCCGCCTTACTTATGCATACTTATTGCACAGTTTTTGCCTGGGTGGAAGCACATAAAAGTTATCTTATGGGATCTACATGAATATCACATTAAATAAACCTCTGATTATATGCATTTTGTGAGCAGTGAGATCAGTACTTTCTGCCTGATGAAGACGGATTTCTTTCTTCGTGTTTCACCTGATCACTTTCACTGGATCACTTCTGAATCTTTCACTTCACAAAATATCTGCTGCTGTAAGAGCTGTGTTTTCCTTGGAAGCCCATGCAGATCTTTCATGTATTTAAAGTCTACCTTTTATGAGAGGAGAAGGAGCAGTTTGGCAGAAATGCTGGCTTTTAAAAGCAACCCCCTTACGTAGTGCCTCACACAACCCAACAGTAGAGAAGGTCTCACGTTAATTCTTGGTTTGTAAATCCTTTTCTTCTAGCCCATGAAACATGAAAAATGTAAACTGGGTCTAGAATGAAGTGAATACCCCTACAACTTCTTTCCCAAAGCTAATGCTGTTGAGGAAAGGGTGGCTCCTATTGATTCCAGCATGAGCTCTTCTCTCCCAGGTTTGGGGCCAGAAGCATCACAGGGGAGGTTTGGTTTTATTGACCAGTTTTGTCAATGGTGTCTCATAATGCAGCATGTCCCTCTTGAGCTGCTTTCTCCCATGGCTGCGTTCCTTGCAGCTTTCAGTGTTGCTCCAAGAGTTGAATGTTAGTCTTGAACCAGGCTGAAAATAAGGATGATGTTTCCTGGAAAGAGAATGAAATGTTAGACTGGAACAGCTCTTAGAGTAGGGAAATTTCCTTGTAAGAAACAGCATTTGCAGTTGTCAAGTTTAGAAATCTTAGAGAGCGTGTGTCAGCTACTCAGATTAATTAGTTAGCCAATTAATTTAATTAACTTATGCTTTAAGAAGCAAGGAGCGTAATGACTGGAGGTTTGTAAAAGAATGTAGAAAGTTTAACTCTGCCACACACTTTACCACTTACCTAATCTGAAAAGAGCATTCTGGGGATCAGATCTGAAAGGGGTGGTAGTTTCCAGCACAACGGGGTGATGATAGGAAGTTGGAAATTAGGCAGTAACCCCTCTTTCTTGTACTACTGTTCAAGAAGTATACATCTGTCGTACCCAAATGTGTGCTTCTGTTAAAGTTATGCAAATTTATATATAAACCATTTTTTGCAAAGATTGTGTTATTGTGGTGTTGCTCTGTTGAGTTAAGCATAATCCAAAATAAGACACCTTTAGAACTGTAGATTAATTATTGACTAGCCACAGTGTTAAACTTATTGACTCTGCTTGTGCTTTGTAGAGACAAAATCATATTTAACATTACATTATTTGTAGCAGATTTTCTACCATGATGGAAATTCTATTTTTGGATTAAAACAAATCCTACTTAGGTCTAGCTCTTGTATAATCTGAATCTACAATTCATAAAATTTGTAGGAAAAGATGATACCTCTATCCAGTGTGTGTGTGCATGAAACTACATGTGAGACTTCTCTTACTTATCTCTAGTTTTCTGAGAAGTGAAAGGGACAGGCTACCGCTGGCAGAGTTGGGGGAGAAGTAGAAACATCTTAAAGACAGTTTTACTGGCAAAGAAAATATGAAGCAGAGCTGGACTTCTGGACCAAATGTCATCACTCTTATCCAAAGTTAGGTGTGGTTAATACCTCTCTTCTGTAGTACCTGTGGCCTCATTGTGCATGGATACACGTTAATGAATTAAAAGCAGCACCTCCGAAGACTTTCCCTGCTGGATAAGGGGGTAGTATTCCTTATGCTGGCTTTCTATGCTTACTTACAGTGTGACAGTCATCCCTACACCTGAGCTTGTCACTCTTTGGATCCCATTGTAGCCACGGGCAAAGCACAGCAATGCTTTTTGGGTGCTGTTCATCTGATGTATGTTGGTTATCTACTTTGGGGTGAAATTAATCGCACCCCAGCAGTGCTTGTTTCTTCCACTCACTTTCAAGGCAGCCTGAGGCAATTCTCACAAGGTGCTCTTACTGCAGGTGTGTATGTTTAGCCAGATAAATCCCATCGAAAAGAATGATTAAAGTGCAAAAAGTTGATAAAGGAAGATGTGGCAACGCAGGTTATAAAAGATAACAAGCCCACCTAAGCCAATAGATGGCAGCATTGTAAACGGCAACGCACAGCCCTCATCCTGGAGCAGCGGTGCTGGGGAGTCTAAACGGGTCGCTCTGGAGGAGTAAAGGACCTCCTAAATAGTCCTGACTCGGGTACCTCTGGCTTGCTAAAATATGCTGTCTTCTCTCAGCTTTCAGATGGCACGAAGTCTCCCTTTTTCAGGAAAGCTAGCAAAGAGACCTTGTGCCATCCAGATTTCCGGAGTCTGAAAAGCAAAAAAGGACTGAGCACTCAGCTAATTCTTAGATTTCCATTTCTGGAGGCTTAACACTGGAACATTTGGCACAGCGTCTTATGATGATTGAGATCAGAATTTTATGTGGTAATTTTATGCAGTATACACATACAATAAAACATTAGAATGATACATTTTCGTCTTGTCTTTGAATGTTATTCTGTTGGTCTTTAGTCATTGGATTTATTTTATGTATCTTTGTTAATTTTGGCATTGTTATACAGCAACAGCATTTAAAGTTTATGACATTGTGCTGTTTCTCTTGTGCAGAAAAAAATTTAATTGTTTCACATTCGTCATTAGTTATTTTTAATTCAGAAAAATCATTAATGATGCCAGAAGTGTTTTAAACACGTGCAGTCAGCAGGTAACATGTGAAGAGGCCACAGTAGGAATGGACTGTAAATACTTCCAAAGCTGTGGGCCAGGTTTTGATCCCTTTGCCCAAGAAGCGACTCAGTGCCTCGATCGGATCAGGGAAGAGTTGTGTAGCCAAACGGCTGTGGCCACAGCAGTGCGGGAGGGAACTGGCTCTCCTGGTAAATCCTGTGCTTGTTCTGTCTAGGCTGAGTAGTTTCCACCCCATCAGCAATTCTCCTGGCTTAAGTGCTGCTGTGTACAAAGTACGTGTCTTTTTGATACAAGCTCCCCATGCCTGAATGCGGCCCCAGGAAAAAGTCTGTTGAATCAAACTGCATGTGGGTTAAACTGGCAGTGTACCTGGCTTTATTACTGCCCGCCCCTTCTATTTTTTTGTAACATTACTAAGCCCCAAAAGATTCCCAAATGCATATGGGATGCACACATAGGTGTACTGAAATAACCCCCCTAATTATTAGAATTTAGTCCACAAAACTCACAATATCCAAGTTAATGCCCCAAACTAACATTTAATCCACTCAGTTGTATGCTCATGTTGTAAGACTTTGCAAATGATTTATAACCAGTAATGACTGAATAACATTCAACATTTTAATGCAGGGTTGTTTTTTTTTTTTTTTCCTGCTTTGACAAACATGGCACATTAAGTATAAAGCTGGCTTCCTAAAAAAATGTTTAGGTTTTTGTTGGTTTTATTTGTACACTGAATTTCTTCATTGGTCTTTGAACTATCATGAGTTCACTAAGAGGTATGGGTACACAGATTCCACCAAAATTAATAGGCGTCTGTGTGGGAAGAGTTTGTGCAAATCCTGTGGCTTGGGATCAGGTTTGTTCATTATTGTGCACGTGTTAACTTCTGCATAACCTTAAAAATCAGCCTTTGATTGACCAGAGGTTAGGCACAGAAGTGCTGAATAACACTTTGAATTCAATTAAAATCACTTAAAATCACTACGTACTTTGTCAGGCCTTACAGCTGTTTGCTTTATTAGCATTGCCCTCCATCATCTTCTTTTCTTCCTTTCTTCTATTATTTCTTGTAACTACTTGCTGTGTCCACAGCCATTAATGCTGGCTGCTTGTTTGTGAGCCATAGCTGACTTTCACTCTGAATTGTTGTTGCAGACTGCCTCACTGACGGTGTTTCCATGACCTTTTGAATTTCCACAATTGTAAATGGCTGTGCTCAGTACAGTAGGTGATAATAATTATACCCATAGCTGCACCTAGATCCTGAGACAGACACAGTATGCTGACCGACCTTCCTGCTACAAGAGGGTTTTGAGGAGGCAAAAGGCTTTCTCTGTGTTATCTGTGTCCTCTGCTATCAAAGGCTTTAGTCACAGGTACTCTGAACTGAGACAAGTGCACTTAGAAGCAGTGTAGAGTATAGACTGGGTGCGTACTCATGTTGACCTGCCCCAAATAAGGGGACGCTGCCTGAGCCTGCATTGCTCAGTCTCCATAGGACTGGGAAGGACAAGATGCCTGTTACACTGCTCCAAGAGCTGCAGAAAGTTCTGGACACAAGGAGAGGCGATGACAGTGGCTCTTGAGCTAAGTGCACAGGTGGATTGCAACCCAGCAAAGTCAGTCTCGGCAGCTTCTTCTAGCAGCCAAGGATTTAGCTGACCCCTCGGCCGTGAGGCCAGCACAACCCTGAGAGGTACAGCTTTGATGGAAGTGCCACATCTGAACTGCTCATAAGTCTCCTGTAGTCCAGGAGCTACATGTGGCTCTTTAGTATCAGCGTTCCCGAGGTTTTCCAGGGTAGTTCCTTAGTGGTCAAATTAGATCTGTGAAACTTGAAACTGAGTCAGAAGTTGACTAATAGGGAGGAGAGGGAAAATAAGACATGCAGTAGAGGATGTTAAGTGCAGGACTTCTGGGTGCTTAATCCACAAGGTGGAATCCAAAGCTGAAAGCCATGTCTGAGGTTTTCTGTTCAAGCCAGGGAGAGAACTGGGTGCCCCAGAGAGTTACCTGAAAAACCTTTGTACTGGTACCTGTGTTTATTCTACCAACTTCAAGCTTCCAGCAGAAGTGCCTGTACTTCCTCTATAGTCAGTGAAGACCTGCATCTCTAGGAGACAGAGTTCCTGCCTAGTGTCTGAGCATCATGGCTGTCTCCATTGACCTTAGACCAACCCCAGATACAAGCTTAGGTACTTCTGCTATGTATTTAAAGGTAGGCGAGAAGAAGGTGAAGAAACCATAGTGCTGAGACATCTTTACCTGCAGCCGTTCTCTCAGAAAAATGATGCATGTCTCTCTCTTGTAGGTGGCAATGAAAAGTCATGATGAATGTGCCCCCTCTGATTATAGAATAGCTTGCTAAGTACATCACTTCCATAGAAAATATGACATCTGGGTTTAATTCCCTTCTAAGCCTCAGAGGCTTATACTTACCCCTAGGAGAACAAACAAACCACTTACCTCTTGCTGACCTTGAAAGCCCGGCTCCTGTTTATAGGCCAGCATCAACATTTTGTTTTTCATTCCAGCTTTTGCATGTGTCCACAGACATTATTTGGCAAGCCGTTTTTCAGGCTTTGCCAGAGATGCTGCAATGCTCCAGACGCAAATATTTTGGACAACTTAGAGAAAAGAAACAGACAAGCAAAGTGACTAGAAATTTAGGGGAATCAATAGAATGTTTGTTGCAGTAGGAATGTCTAATCATGAAAAAAATAGTAGGTAGGTTCATAAATTTTGAATATTTTGAGCATCAACAGTTTGGTTTATTTTATTTGTCTAATCATGAGTTGGACCCGGTTTCTCTGTATAATTATCTCCATTATGTTATTTTAGTGAGAATGCTCTCCTGGGTTGAAGTTTTCATAGAAATATTTGCTATTGCTCTCACTGTAGTTTGTTCTTGCGCAGAAGTAGCTGGGAACCCACCACGGTGGGGTCTCCCTAGGAATGGCGGAATAAGAAGGGAAACAACTTCCCTCAAGAAAGTTTGTGTTAAGGCTGAGGGAGATGAGTCATGTCATCCTGCCTTCAGTATATTCTCAGCTCTTGCTCGTGGGATCCAACTATTGGTGCTCTATGGGAAGCGTATTTCTGCTTCTGGGCAGGAGAGGTGAAATCTGAGTCTTGGCAATGTCAGATGGAAGCATGTGGTTATTATACATTGTATGGTAAATGCAAAGTAAGGCCTCTGCTACTGAGAAAGATCAGATCCGCTATTTATGAGGCTACTGCTGATTTGCTCATGTATAGGAAAACCAAGGCAGCTTGGACATAGGAGATTTGTTCGGCAAATATGCTACTTCTCCAGCAGCCCTATCTAGTTCTACAGTTGGCTGAGCAGGTGCTGTTGAGTTGGGTTATGCATAGGCAACAAAGCCTTGGAGAGCCTCCTCACATACAGCAGTCCAGAAATGCTGGACAAATGGATATATCCCTCAGATTTCCTCCACTGAATATTCCCAAATCAGAAAAAAGTGCTTGCTCAGGAGAGCCTAGCTGCATGCAAGCCCAGAGGAATGGTCTACATGCAACATGTAGATGATGCTGGTTTGGAAGACGCAAATTGACTGAGCGTCAAATCCTGAAGAGTTCACTTAATTTTCTGTCCTCAGTCCTGGGTTCACACCGAATAAAAGTTGAATGAGAACCCCAGGATATGGCAAACACTGATATAAGATAGTGTTGGAAACTCTCAAAATGTATTTGGCAAATCTAAATAAAATGTCTTCGTACAGAAATTAGTTTTGTAACATTGAAAGCAAATACATACTCTTTTGAGAATTCAGTAATTGCTGCTTCTGGTTCTCATTATCTGGGTTGCATTTGACTGAGACATTCTGGCTTGAAGTCCCAGCTAAATTCTGAGAATCCTGAAGGATGCAAAGATGTGAACTTTAAACCAAGCTCTTTAAAGAAGCTGGGTTACATGTCACACTGCTGGGTTGGCTCCTGTTGATCCTTTGTGCTTTTAAGGTTTCTGCCACTTGAGTAATTCTGGTATTGTTTCCTTTGTCTCTTCAATAAACTTCTTATGCAGAGGCTGAGCATCTTTCTCAGAAACAGGACTTTAATGCCCAGAAGCCTGAAGTAGCCAGGAACAATGGTGATCCCTTGGTGTCCCTCACACGCAATTGCTTACTCTTTCTCAGAGCTCTAACTATGTGAGGATGCAGTTTTGGTAAGTGTTCCAGAAAATAATAATTCTTTATGTTACCTTGCCCAAGAAATCAGAACCAGGGTGTCTTCATATATACCCGTCCTCCAGTTTTCTCCTTGCTCTGCAACTGTCCTAGGGCTTGGGGTGCCCAGAGTCCTCCTCCTGCAGCAATAATACTTCCTTTCCTTACAGGGTCTCTGCTCTGGCATGTAGCTCTCGTGGACTCAACTTCTTCTCTACTTAGAACAAAGTACTCTGTGTCAATTAAAGCTTTTATCCGCTTTCTCAGATGATCCAGGTCCCCACTAGATAATCCCCTGCTTGTTTATTTATCTCTTGAAATTTAGGTTTAGGAAAGCAGCTGGCCAGAGTGATAATGAACATTTTGTCCCATGAAATTTCTGTGTGAACAGAGGGTGACAAAAATTTAATGACTAGAAGAGCTCAGCCTGTCTGTGGACTGCATCCTGACTCCTTCTTTGCTGGGGCTAGCCTGGAAATGGGGACACAGCCTGAAGTGAGCTGGATGAATTGCTCTGGGAGCTCATGGTCTCTTCCCTGCCATTCTCCTTTCTGAAGACTCAGTGGGCTTTTCCATCATGAGACTGGGGATGAACTGTATTTAGTGCAGCCGACATGCTCAGGACCTTCTTGCTGTGGTCTGAGATGTGCGTGTAAAGTCACTGAAGAGACCTGATGCATGTGCACAGCCCCACCACATGGCTAGAAGTGATGTATGGGATGGTGCATGTAGTAATCATGGTAGAGGAAGGACCTTGTTATGCTGTTAAGATGCTGCATGTGTGATTTAGCAGTGAATAGCTGTTGAATGTCTCCATACCAGGTTATGTGACACATGCTGGCAGAAAGATGGCATCACTGCTCAGCTGTTAGCCCTCAATCACCATCCTTGGGAATTTCAGTACAACATAAAAATGAGGAGATAAAACAACCAATAGAGAAGGAAGACAAACTCTGTGTATAAAGTGAAATTGCAGTCTTCACAAATTAAACACAGGGATTTCATAATATCAAACTTTTAAAATTGTACGTACAGAGATTCCACAAATCATCGCATAACCATTTACAGCCAGTCACACTGAAGTAATAGGCACAAGCTTTGAAAGTCCTGCTTCTTTTACCCCTGAAGAAGGCGAACGTTTAGTTTATTACTGACATCATCCTTCATACGATTTTAGTGGAGAAGTCAATGAAGGACTAATGACCTATAAAGACAGTAAAAGGCATACAAGTGCATGTACTGCCTTTGCAAATATTCAGTGATAAATTGAGGTGGCATTAATTCCCAAATAATTAATTATGAATTGTTCATCCATTCCCTGTTAATGTAAATGTTCTTTGCGAGTTTTATTTTCCCAGTTTGGTATCCTATGATTTACAACCAAAGTATCTCCCTGTTAAAAGAGAGCTTGCTATTTCCAGAGAGACTCCTGTAGAATGAATAATGAAGTACTTTTTATTAAATGACTGTTAAAATCAAAATCTCTCTACCAGTATTTCATGGAAGGTTTATCTTGCAAGGAGATGCACGTGGGGTTGAATCAGTGTGACAAGAAATCTTCAGGAGTAGAGATGATAATCTGCCTCTACAAAATGAGAGAAGTGCTGGTGTGATAAATAATACTAACTTTCAAAAGCAAATGTAATATTGTTGAATTTCCCAGGCTTATGTATACATACAATATTACCAGACAAACCAGCTGTTACTTCACTTCTGTTCTTTCTTATTATACTTACTGTATGTTGTACCCAGAGACACTGGACAAGCTATGATATGCACTATACAGATACACAAACCAACTAATCTGCTAGCATAGAAATGAATATGAATGCAATGCTATTGTGGGAAAGGAGACGGAGATTGTTATTTGTATTGTAAGTAGTTGGAAGGTGTTCAAATGCTGCTGTAATGGATACAACATGACATAAGTGGGTAGATCCAGAGCTGGTTCCAGAGATTTATTCTTGAGAACATAATTCCACTCTTAGACATCAGCATTCTGTGATACATTTAACCAAAAAAATAAAAATGCTTGCGTGTTTGCATTGTTATTTTACAGGTTTATGAGGGCACAGTAAAACTCCTCAGTTGAGTTTTTTTTGTTATATTTAGAATCCTATTCCTAGGAAGTAACAATTAATTTATGAGAATACAAACACTGAAAATCCTTCTCACAATCCTTCTGGCTGGCTTAGCTTGTACAGAATTACCAAGGCTTATTATATTACTAGAGGTTTAATGGTGTTAGGTTTTCAGAAGATATTTTCATGAACTAATGGAACCACCTTTCTAGTTTTTATCCTTTTTCAGAATGGCTATGACCTGTCATTACTGTGAACAATAAGGAGGCCAAGTTGTTCTCTGCTAAGATCATGATAGTTTCCCTAGCATCTGTGCAGTGCTGCAGTAGTCTTCAGGTAAGGTAGCCACCTTTGCAGCCACAGTTACTCTGAGCTTATGCCATTTACCTCAGTGGAAATGCTCTCACTGGTTTCAAAAGGTGTATGGGTGAGCCAGCACTGAGGATTAGGCAGGAGACAGCAAGAGGATGTTTACTTGCAAGTGTGAGCATTGGAGGAGGATAAGGCAGCAGTATGATGGCATATTTTAGGGCAGCAGTAGGAGATGGCAACTACTGGTGCATGTGGCTCTGAGATCTACACTGTGTGCCAAAGTTTGAGCTATTTGAGTACAGGGTGATCCTCAGAACAGTTTGTTCTACGACACACAGTTGCTTGCTTGGACATAAATAATTTTTGGTGCATCAGTCTAATGCCAGACCTGTGGGTTGTTAACAGAATACCAGCTGCGCTACACAGAATAGAATCATAGAAT
>VZTL01004547.1:0-35629 GCA_013400535.1 Scopus umbretta
GCCTGTTGGGCAGGAGTGGTGAGCTCTGCTCCGCTCTGCTCTGCGTGGCTGGGGCTTTCGTGGCGACAGGGGGCAGCACAGAACAGCTTCGCTCCACACCAGACCCTGTTTCCATCGCAGACCCACAGTCAAACAGCCTGGCGCTGGGGCCGTGACCTTGAAGGACTTTGCAGCTGCTTTGAAGGGTTTTCAAGAACCAGTTCTCTCTCTTGCGTTCTGAAAGAAATTTTTCAAAAGCACAAATAGAAATCAGGGGGACACAGGCATCTAATTCCTAACGTGAATGGAACATCTAAGTGATATCTTGGCCAAAATAAAGATACAAAATAAACTTGCTTTGGGGAGGGGTGCTGTTTCTCTGCGCAGGTAGAGCCACAGCCTGCTGGCAGCCTCTCTAGGGACGTTTTTGTCCTGCTGTCTCTTGTTGTGTGAAGATCTGAGTTAGCTCTGAGTAAATCGATGTATTTATAGGACGCCGAGCAGCATGGAGCAGGGACGCTCGCTAGTATCTCAGCAGCACAACCTTCGTGTTAGTGTGGAGAAGGGCCTGGACAGGCCCTCCTTCTTTTCCAGGCCTTACTCCATCCCTGTTCTGAAACAGCTTAGGCATCTTTGCAGGGCACTGTGTGTCACAGTGGAGACCTGCCGTATCACTCAAATGTGTGTTGCCATATATTTGAAAAAATGTATGTCTCTTCCTCTTCTGTATGGTGGTGGGAAGGGTGTCTTTCCCAGCTCGGGTTTGCTTCGGTTCGGTTTTGGCATGGCTAACGAGTACCACAAACTTGATCCGACTCTCTCGAGGTCTCTGCCATCTGCAACTTCTTCCTTTCTGGGCGCTCAAACTTGGTTGCATCTTTTCTAAACGACGTTTTCCTTCTCTAAAATCGACTTCCTTTCTCCTTTTCGCAATGCACTGTCTCACTGCTTCCTCCCTGCTTTGGATCCTTCCGCCCAGGGTCAGCTCTGGGCACAGGAGAACGAAACAGTTGCCTTGAACGTCAGACGGCTGGGGATGGCTAAAGAGCTACGACGAGCGCCAGCTTTGCCTGTGCCCAAGTGCTGGAAAACCAGATTGGCAGCTGCTGAAGAATGTGTGATAGCAGATGTGAGTGAGAGCGCGACAGCTTCTCTCTCCCTTTTCATCCTGTGATGGGACTAACCCTTTTCTTGCCCAAAGGCAGCGAAATTTACTTGTCCTTTTGTGGGGAGCCTTGCGCCAGCTCTGCTTCTATGGACATTTTAGCTTTCACCATCTTAACAAATTGAGGGGTTTTTTTTTTTCATCACCTTCTACGGCATTCTTATTTGTGAGTCTCGGCAAGATGGTGAATGGCCTGAAAAGTTTATGGGGATGAGAACAGTGATGGGAGGGTGGGGGAAGATCTTCATCTTGCGAAGCAGCCGGTAGGATTTGTCAGCTGATGGGCCTTCATCCTCCACTTCTTTTAATTTTTTTTGGTCCAGTGCGTATTTCTAGTTCACATCCTGGTGGATTTTGTGGCCGTACACTCATTATCTCATGAGCTGTGAAGTCCCAAATGGAGAAACATGGGCACGGTGGAAAATGAGCAACCGAGACTGGGTGAACTTTAAGTAAACCTATCCACGTGAAGGTCTGAAGTAGGGGAATTGAAAGTACCTGAAATATATGAACAGAGTACTTTCCATCTGCCATCTTCTTTTATTAAGTATATTGCTGCAACACAAAGAAATTCCAGTTGGCTCAAACCCGTCCATGTTGACAAGTGCTGTACAAATAAATCCTGAGTGGGAACGTGGACTGTTCCCCATAACGACAGCGGATGGGTGCAGACAAATCGAAACAGTGAGGCAAGCAAAGCCCGTTTCTTTGGGGGACGTGACCCACGCTGGGGTTCCAGCATCACAGAAATGCAGCAATTTAATAAACTGCCCAGGCTGGCAAGCAGTGATCTGAGTACAACAACAATCAACACTGTCCCGTTTGGCTGCGGACCTGGCTGGACAAGAGGGATTGGTGGGAGGCTGAGGGGCTTCACAGACGTTTATGGGCTGTGTTTTCCATGTGTGTGAGAAAACTAAAGCTCTTGTTTCAAGTTCGAATATACGGAGAACAGCAGCTAAAACCATGGGCTGACTATAGAATCTCACTCATGGCTGATAGAGGGTTGTAGAGTCCAGCAATGTTCTCAGGTGCATCCTGGGCTTCCTCCCCTGATGCTCTTTTTTTCCCCCTGTCTCTTGGAGAGAGTCAGAGCGTGGGCAGGATTCTGCAAATACCTCTCAAAACTACCTGTCTCTTTTATTTTAGGAAGCAGCCATCCATTCATGCGACGATGTCCAATCCTAGGGCCTTTCTTTTTGTTTTTCCCCCTAGGTGGAGCAGAACTGGGCAACGCTACAGGGGGGTGAGATGACTATCCAGACGACGCAGGCATCAGAGGCCACGCAGGCGGTGGCATCGTTAGCAGAAGCAGCAGTGGCAGCATCTCAG
The DNA here is from genome assembly GCA_013400535.1 of Scopus umbretta. Lineage (NCBI taxonomy): Eukaryota > Metazoa > Chordata > Aves > Pelecaniformes > Scopidae > Scopus > Scopus umbretta. The sequence continues at coordinate 2,477 of VZTL01004547.1, forward strand.
GAGATGCAACAAGGAGCAACTGTTACCATGGCACTCAACAGGTATGGGTGAGAGATGAAGGCTTGAAGCATGCGTGCATGACATTTCCTTCTAGGTTTTCACTTTAATGGTGCAAAGACCCCTGTGTATGGTCCCAGTAGAGGCGTTCCCTTAGCGAATTCCTGTGTCAGACCGTGTCCAGCTGTCTGCAGGACAGTTCCTAGTTTCCACTGTAACCACAGAAGAACACTGGCATGGAAATTTCCTGAAAGAGGAAAAGATGGGTAGTAACTGTACCCTCTAAATGATCTTATGCATACAGCAAGGGTCCAGTTACAGAATTTAGCTTGCTAAGCAAGCAAGGGTCGTTATGTGCTAATAGCACCTTTTAAGTATGCTGGTCTAAGTCTCCCTCCGTATTATTGATGGTTCTTACTGAAAGGCTCAGGCTGAATTTCCCTGTTGTGTGGCAGTATGGTCTCTCTTCAGAAATCAGAATCTTTTCCAAAGGCCAGTGTTTCTGGGTTTTCTCCCAAATATCTGAAGCAGAAGCTGAATGAGCTGCAATAGCAGTGCTGCTTTTTCATCTTGGAACAAGCTCCGTTAGATTTTTCAGTTGTACTCAGGTTACCAAGATCTGCAGCATAGTTCTCTGCAGGTCCGTGCAGCAGGAAGCAGTTTCTTTGCTTTGGTGACATGCTTAAGCTTTGCCCTCTGTTTTTAAAAACTGGAAATGGCCGTCGCGCACCGCAGCAGCACCCTGAGTGAGCAGGAGGACTGTAGGAAACATGGCATCAGCCCCAGCAGCATGGGAGGTTTCACACTGTTGAGGCGTAGACAAAATATTTTCCTCATCCAAATTGTGATTCTGGTCTAGAGGCTGTTGACTGAGCAGCCATCGGTTAGGACAAGGTCCAAGTTCATAATGCTGACGGTTGCAGTAAAGCTCCCAGACCTTCTTACATGCCCAGATTGCTTAAAGGAGCCACCTTGATCCTGGGGGCATTCGACATGTTGCTTCCAAATTGCTGTTGCAACTGAATCGTGACCACACCTGGAAATATTTCTTCTCTTTGTGGTCCAGATTAAGGTCCATCAGATATGTTCTTTTCTGCTAAGTCGGCTTTTTTGCTAATAGTTCCACTGTAAAATTGCCTTTTAAAAACAAGTGACCTTTTTAGGATGTTGTAAGAAGAACAGCTAAAGTAGCTAGGCATGGAGTTGCAGGAAAAAGCCCTATCTCCTGGAATCCAACTTTTGCAGGATCTGTATCCTGCACATCTCCAGGTGATAAATTTTTTTATGTATTTTTTTTAGAATTTTTTCTGGACTAGAACACCCTTGTGCTTTTGATTTAATTTCATCCCATTGCTACTAGTTTTAGCTCTTAAGGTTGCAACAAGCAGTTCCTCTTCCTGTATAAGAAATTCAGAATCTTTAATGAAAAGAAGTGGTGTTAGACCTAAGAGAGTCCTGTAGGAAGTACGAATGGAAGAGCCTTCAACAAGTCAGTTAGTCTCTACTGTGCCTCAAGACAGGACCAGCTCTGCTTATACCCTGGAAAGCCCTGTGATAAGTCTGTTCAAATAGCTTGTAATTCAGGAGCGACGCGAAGGCTGTAGCAGCATTGCAGTGGGAATGAGAGGCCTCATGTTTTATTTCCCGGCTTCTTGTCACCCTCTTTGTCTACTGACCATGGTAGGGCTGGAGACCTTTCTAGGCGGCTAGCCTCCAACACATTTCCATGTGGAAGAAGTGTACTTTTTCCTTTGCCGCAAAATGCTCCTCGTAGCTTTCAGCTGTAGGATTGCGGTCTTTTCCCTGCCTGTAGGAAGATCTCACCAAGGCTCCGGTCCTTGGAAGCCGGTGGCTCATCCCAGCTCTGGAAACTTGATGCCTAATTTAGCTGAAAGCTGCCATCTCTGAATCTTGTTCCAATGGCTGCTGACAGAGCACAGAATCTTTCCTAGTCCCGTGTAGGGCAGCACATCTGCCAACAGCATGACATGATGGATGACGCAACCTCTGTCAGGTTTGAGGATGGGAAGTAGTAGGCCTTCTAGTAAAAGAGGACAAAGTGGAGGTAGGTAATTAATTCATTGATTTGAACCAATTAATGTTCGTGGAGCACGCTGTAACTGGAAAAAGCTTTTATGCTGCAGATCATTATTATTTTCAGGGATGCAACTGTAACAGATTGTTAAAATGCTCAATTGCCCTTGAAAGTGGATTCAAGTAAGTGCTGTGTGGAGTCTGGGAGTGAGGGTTACACCAGTAAACCCATGCTTACATCTGGGTTTGCTGTGTTGTTGGTTGGCCTTCCTGCAGTGTAACTGCCTTCACGTAGCTGCAGGTTCAGAAGAGACATTCGCCAAAGGGAGTAAGAAAGCAGAACAAGAAAATACTCTGGTGTGCTAACAGTGTTTAAGAGCCGCTCTGAGAGGCAGAGGGGCTATTTAGAAATGAAAATACACCCTGAGTGAATACAGTTGGAAAGTGTGCAGCATCTAAGCAGGAACTCAGGAAAGGGAAAGAATGAGTAGGAAGTACTTGGAAAATATTTGAGTCAATTTGTCTACCAGAGAATGAGTGGGGCAGTTAAGGAAGAGCACCCTAGGGGAAGCTAAAGAAAATACCTGCTTTTTTTTAATTTGTTAAGGTAGGAAATGGTAGGAGATTCAGATGCAAGAAGGAGGTGGCTTTGGAATAATTTTGTGACTAGCAGTAGGTCACCAGAAATAGCCAATAGTTATCCAAAGGGTCTGGAGAAATCTGGACAGCTGCTAAAGGGTGCTCACAGCTCTGTGCGACCAAATGGCAAATAAAATATCAAGTCAGTAAACGCAAGTGATACACACATGAAGAAATATCTCCTGTATATACCCAGTGAGGAACTGCATGTTACCAGTTAGCATTCAGAAAGTGTTCAGGTAACCATCCTCCAGGGATGTGGTATCACTGCTGAGCAGATATTGTCAAAAGAGTAAGCTGAATGTTAGGAATTACAGGGAAAAGCATAGAGAAGAAGCCAGGATTAGGCCCCTGGACTAAGTCATGGTGCGTCTGCGTCTTGAATAGTGTGAGAAATGGTCACCCCCCTCAAACAGATGTCTTACATTTAGAAAAAGTCTGGAAAGGACAAGAGCGATCAGAAGCCAGGAGGAGTCCTTGCACAGTAAGTGGACTATGACTCTTCAGCTTGGGAAAGAGATTACTGGAAGTCTATGAAATCATGAAGAGAACGAAAAGGGAACAGATATTTTTCTCTTTCTCACAATGTCTCTGACTTAAGGGCTGCCCAGCCAGACTGAGGTAGTAGTTTTCCAAGTACCAGAATGCAGTTTTTCTTCACACAGTATCTAATTAAATGTGGAACTCATTGCTATAGGGTGTTGTGGAAGCAAAAAGTATAAATGGGTTTGAAAGGGGATTAGACAAATCAAACCTGATGGTCCAGATGCAGTCTCTGATGTAGGAAATCAATACACTGCCGGCTGTCGGAAGCTGAGAGGGTGTAGGAAGGGAAGGATCATACACACTCCTTCCTAAATATCTGATACTGGCTGTTCTCACAGCAGGGTTGCTGCACGAGAAGGACCTTTTGTCTGACCTCATTTGTATGAAGAAATTTAAGAATACCATGTGCTAAGCTACCGATCACTCATTAAAAAGAATTATTAAACCACTTGGCTGGGGAGAAGTACTCAGTCTCTAGCTAAATACAGGGCGGCTGATGCGATCCTGGTAATGGCAAACCTCTGGGCCTGTTTCAGTGCAGGGTGAACTGGCTGAATCGGTAATGAAGGGTAAAGCTCTAAACATCTGTAGAGATTCGGAATGTGACAGTGCCAAAAGAATGAGTTTTGTACCAGAAACCAGAGGCAGGAAGGAGCCATGTGGTATAACTTTCGCGGATTGTCCGAAAGCTTTTAGTAAAGTCCCAAGCAAAAGGATGTGACAGTAAGAAGGCAGGGATGTTCTGACTGAGAGATCTGCAACCTGAAAAAAGCCAGCGGAAGCAGCTTCTTCCCATGTAGATTCCGCTGTAGATTTTCTGCTCTGGATAACTTTATCTGGGCCCAGTAAAAATCCCTCCTTCTGGATTTATTTTCTTGATATGCAATGCCTGGTTAAAATGGATGCTACTGGAGTGGAGTTGTTTGTTTGGTCTTCCTAATTCTTCCTTCTCCTTTCCTGTGCCCGCAGTGAAGCAGCTGCCCATGCAGTAGCCACGCTTGCTGAAGCCACTCTTCAAGGTGGAGGACAAATTGTCCTATCTGGTGAAACTGCAGCAGCGGTAGGAGCGCTTACCGGAGTCCAAGATGCCAATGGTAAGGCTGCCGGAAAGTTTTTACTTTACCTGGTTTTTTTCTTTGCTCTTAACTAGGGGTTTTTCCTCTCTTTTACTTGAAAGGTCAAGTTTTCACTGGTAAAAGAGTTCTCCCTCACTGCAGATGGTCACTAACTAGGTTGTAACTTAAAATCCCAGAACAAAATGGTAACACTAATCTCTTGTCTACTTCCATAGTGCTGGTAGCTCTGCTCTTTTCCTCTTTCTGCCAGCTTGCTCTTGAGCCTTAGTTTTTTGGGGGAAAACTGCTCCCCACTCTGTATCTGTACAGTGCCTAGCACAGGGAGGACCAGACGTGATCAACTAACACAATTAGTCAGGTGCCATAATAAACTCATCTCCAAAATGCTTCACTGTGGAGTGGCAGAGATCATGACCAACGTTTTATTACCCACTCATTTCCTTCCTTTCTCAAGACTTTTTTTGTATGCTTGGTGGCTGCTCTTGAGCAACTGTTGCTTTTCGGCTTGGGTGGCACCTTCCAGTTGTCCCTCGGCACTCAGCCTTGGGTTGTTTGCCTCCTGCTTTATTTTCCATCTTGCCACCGTAGTCAATCGCTTGGTTCTAGGGATTGTCTGTAGCGTTTCTCACCCATTACCTGGACGTCTCTGCTGCCATGTCTGGTGACTTTCGCAGTTATTCAAACTAAGCTGGTAGTGAAGAAGACAGGAAGGTCATAGAAGCTGGTTCAAGAGACAGTAATGGAACCTACGAACGTGTCTAGTAGGTGTTCATCCACTGCCTCCAGTTGCGCTGTACTTCTGCCTGATGCCTTTACCGTGTTTTCCAAGTTCAGAAATGAAGCTAACTGGTTATTTCAATGAAATGCAAGGAGGTGTGTCAAAATAAGCTCAAAAAGGATGCAAAGTGTAAACTTGTAAAAACATTTGCCTTGAGGATGGGACTATTTGGACTCTAATTGTCAAAGGGGGAACAAGCATGTGCAGTCGGCTGGCAGAGTGATGATGACTTTGTGCCTTGGCGCTTCACATGTAAAGCAGAAATCTGGCTAGATGAGACCTCGAGTTTGATTTCCATCGAAATCCTCATCTCGTAGGGAACGCGCTCGTTGTAAACCATCAATATTTAGTTTTGCAGCAAAAATGGTGCAGTGGAGGGAAGAGTCATTTTACTCGGGGCGTTTGACTTGACGCCTCTTGCTGTGGAGTCAGCCAGCCTGAAGAGGGAGCAGAAATGAAGTGAAAACCCTGTCCTCAGAGCTGGGAATGCATCTGATGTTGAGAGGGAAGAGTAGGGTTATGTTGTATTACGCTTTGCCGGCAGCCTGGCATGAAAGGGATAAGAGATGTGTGTTTATCGAAGGAAGGATCTGACCCTGGATGCTCAAAACCAGCAACTAATCAGATTTGTAAAAGCACGTTAGCATCCTTTAGCAGATCTGCACCCCTGGCTCCTTTTGGTCTGCTTCCAAAATGCTTTCATGGTCTGGATTCCTCTGGATGCTTCCCCTAAACAACTCTCCTCCTCCACACCCTTCCTGAGTCACTCTACCTCACTCACCCAGCATTAGAGTCATTTTAATGCAGGCTGAGCTTTTTTTTTCCCTTTCTTCCTTTTTATTTTTTTTTTAATTTTTTTTTTTTTTTTAGCAGCAGAGTTGGAAATCAGATGGGATTTAGAGTGCATTAAGGGGAGAGACTGCAGCATTTTCCTCTGTGCAAAACCTCACCCGCAGCCCCTCGCCTTGTTTCCACTCTTCTTCGATTTGCTCTAATCTCCGGTGGTATTAAGGGGAAGGGCTTTGTCGGCACGGTAGTCCTTGGAAGCGCCATGCTATTAGTTTTATTACGTAACCAGCTAATATATCTCCCTTAGGGATGGAGGAGATGTTGGTATCCATTCCTGCTGTCTCTGTCTGGGGATGGAGAGCAGATGGATTTTCAGCGTTGGCACGGTTGCGGAGGATCTGTCTGGCTTCTCTGTACCCTGAAGCCCAGGGTGTGAGTGTGAGCACCCTCCTGGGCACCGGCGCTCGGTTATTTGACGCGGTGGGGACAGCACCGCTCTGCGTGCCGTTCTGTCGGGAGGAGATGAAACGGGGAGTGATTTGGTGCGATTGGTTGCAGGAAGGAGAGAGGGAAAATAACTGCCAGAGCCCTAATGGTATTAACCAGCAAATCCCCCCGCTTGCTATTGCTTGCAAAGTCTTGATTTGCCGTTATTTCCAGTAAATGGTTCTCTGTAGGGATGCTCTTACCTTTCCAGAGGTCCTTTCTGAGGGATTCCAATCCCTTACCCACACCACTTTTCCTGGAAGGGGCATAAATTTACCCCCGTCGTATTGATGGGGACACTGAGACAGTAGTTTTAACAAACCTGCTTGAGGTCAAGTAACGTGTTTCATTCCTGATTTTAGCCATTAGATGTAATTATTCTCTTTGTAAATTTTTTTGTTTCTATCTTGATATGGTATTTTTCCCATCCATTCTCTGGCATCTGAATAATAATTAAGTGATACAGGAGAACCAAGATGCCTAAAACGAGGCAATTTCTCTACGTTCATGGATGTCTCGGAAGCGAGGGCTGAATTCGGTCTTGCAGAGAGTAGGGAGCCCAGCAGCGTGGCTGAACCGCAGAAGGGCTGCGGGTAATCTTGTGATCGGTTACGTTTATAGCTAAGGGAAATAAGATCTCTTGCTCCCATGCAGTGTCGAACTAGCTAAGTGCATTATGGTTTTCTTGCTACTCTGGAGCATCTGCTCTGAGTCGGGGTGCTGGAACCGATGACCCCATGGTTTGAGCCTCAGATGTTTTGTTCCTAAGTGGCTGGCATTAAAGCAAAGTAATATTGGGAGCAAGCGAAGGGGATTGTAGCAGCACCGTTTTCTGAAGTTGGCTAGAAACTGAAAATGCTCTGGAAAGAGGAAACTGTGCACTCTGGGGCTGCTTTCGGTGTGCCCTACGGGCAGCTCCGTGTGAGGGGCTGGTGCTGGAGCCATCCCAGCCTGCCAGGGCAGGAGGAGAGAAACTCGATCGCGTTGGGAAGGAGAGGTGACGGTGCCAGCCTGCAGCCTGGGCCTCGCTCGCTGGAGCATCCTCATACTGCAGCCTTTTGTTTGACATTGATCTGATCGGGGGCTTGAAAGCTGCTTGGGCTACAGGCTTCCTGGCTTCATCTTTAAATATTGATGAAGCTTTTGCCGAAGCAGTACCCGCGCAGGGCTGTAGCAGCGTGCAGTGCTACCCGTGAAGGACAAAGCAGGCTCCCTGCCCAAGGAAGGTCGGTTTAGTGGCCTCAGTGTCGTCACAAGCCTGGGGTTGTGGCAGTTTTACACAGCGTGCGGCATTTTGAAGAGCCGGTTTGAAGGCGAGAGGGGCGGTGTGCTTGAAGCTCCAGCTGGGGTTCAAAAGCAAGGGCGTGGATGGCGGCACGATGGAGAGAGCTGGTGTTGGGAAGAGGAAAAGTGGCAGTGGAAGATGTGAAATCAAGCTGTGGTCGGGGAATTAATTTAACAGATGCGAACTAGCAGCTCGGCAGCCCAATAGATCCTTGCTTGTGCACCTTGGTCCTCATGTGCAGCAACTGCTGCCCTTTTCCTGGCCCCAAAGCACATTTTACTGATGTACCGCCTCCCTGCGCTGCTGGAGCTGCTCCTGGGAGCACTGATGTGCCTGGTGGTGGCGTGGCAGCGTGCAGGTGGGCACCAAGAGGAGCCTACAGTGAATCTTCCCCTTCTCCATCCCCCCAGTCATCCAAAAACTTCAAACCCAATTCACCATGCAACCAAAGGGAGCCGTGCGTACAGCTGGGGGTGAGCCAGGATTATCGAGTTGTGATGGAAGCCCGGGGAGAGCATTAGGACTCTGACGTGGGCAAAGGGGGATTAGCAAGCTCTCTGCTTTCGCAAACAGAGGAAATAAGGCATCAATACAGGAGCGTATCTTGCAAGTTAGCGTAGGATAAACAAGCCTATAGCGGCATTTAGGGTGACGGGGCACTTGCTGCGCAGAAGAGCTGTTCCAGTTGGCGATTTCTGTATCAGAAGCGGTTTAAATGCTGAAAAGCCTTCATCTCTGGGTGAGGTTGCTGAGCTTCCCACACAAAATCAATAAGGCGTCAGGTGGAAACCTGTCTCCACCCTCGGCTGCGCAGATGGGAGATGGGGAACCCTCGTCTTGGCAGCAGAGAGACCTCCGGGCCTGGAGCGCGGCTGCCAGTCCCGGCGGGCTCTGAGTAGGCTATTTACAATTGAAAGCACGTCCAGGAGGGGAAGGCAGGAGTCGAGATCCTGTTCTCTGGGTTGTGCCTGTCTCCTAGAAAGCGTGAAAGCGGAGGGAGATACGTCGGGCAAACCCAGCGACGGGAACTGCCTGTTCTTGCTTTTGGATGCCTCGGGACAGGGAGGTGCGGCACACTGATCCACTGGTAACTGGTGGCTTTTTTGCATGAGGGGGAAAAAAAAAAAAAAAAAAAAAAAAGGGGGGGGGGNAAAAAAAAAAAGATGGGGGGGAGGCTTGGAGGCTGATCTACTGCAAATGTCAGTCTTTAAAAGAAATCTTTTTTTCCTGTTGGATCCTCTTTTTAGGGAGGATGGACCCAAATGAGTCGCTAGCAACTTGGCAAAGTGCAGATCAGCTTGCTTGCATCCAAGCGGACAGGAAGGAAAGAGTCGAGCTTTTTGTAGGGTCTTCCCGACGGGAACAGATTTTTTTAATGAAGTGTTGCCCTGAAACAGGTATGATTTAATCCCAATCTGAAGGAGAAGTGAGGAAATTAATTTTTGCAGATGTGTTTCAGGTAAAAGGGGAGAAGAGAGGCCGGTGGCAGCCCGCAAGGAGAGCTGAAGTGGATGAGTGTGAGTTCCTGGGTGCACACACTGAGGAGGTCCAGGAACAGGGAGAGGTGTTTCCTAGAGGATGAATTACTGTGCATACATGAATTATTGTCAGCGACGGGGCCATGGTGCACTCTGAGTAAAATACGTTGGCATAAGCCTCAGTTAAAATGAGCTTATTCTGTGTCAAGTACATACAGTTCCCTGCATGTGCCCATGTACTTGACTGCAGCTCAGCCTTCTCTGCATCTGCACCTTTTCCATGTGAGCATCTGGCTGTCCAGGAAACCCCAGTGTGGGTGGTGAGGAATATGCAGTGTTGGAATCAAGGGACACCAGCCACAGGTTTGATGCCAGCAGTCGGCGTGGTGCTGCTAGGTCTTTCCCAACACGATGAGGGCCAGAGTATTTCCAAGACCCGTGACCACTGCTCCGTTTGCACTGAATCTTACCGGCACAGATGATTTTGCTCGATTTGTCATGGCTTGCCTTGCCACTTTAAACCCATCATGGTGGATCTCATGTTTTTTATTGCTGTCCAACATTACTCTCGAGCACTAATCTTGGGCAGTGCTGGCGGTGCAGTCGGCTCAGGCCATCCTTCTGACAGTTGGCTTTGGTTTGACGTCTTGGGACCGATGACAAGACGGCTGCCACTCGTGATTAGGCTTTGTCTGCCCACCAACTGGGGCTAAAAATAGTGGCTCAGACAAGTCCCTCTTGTACCACGTTGATGGCCAGATTTTCCCTTTGGTCCAACTTACCAGGTGCTACCTATGCCAGCGCGCAGTTGTGTTACATGGAGTCAGCTTCGCACAACCCAGCCCAGGCAGTCTGTCTGGGTTGTTTGAGCAGAGCAGGAGGCTGGAGGTGAATGCCACGGCACTTGAGTGCTGCTGGCTTTAGGGCTTGCCTTGGCTTGTTGAGTGACCTTGATAAGTCCCTTGATGGAGATGCAGCATGGTTCTTTCTGGGTACAGTTTGGCTTTTGGGGTAGAGAGGCTTATGGGCTCTGTCATTTTATTTCCTTGGGGGAAAACATTTTTATATGATGAGCACTTGTGACGTACCACAGGTGTCTCTCCTCTTTGCAAAGGCAGCAGTGTCAGAGGAGCACAAGGAGGGTTTCCTGGATGGTTTTGTGCCCCCATTCTGTGTCCAGGTCCTGCATGAGGTCTACAGGCTGCTTTTTAACTCTGAAACATGCCTTTGAGATCACAAAGGGAGAAGGCAACGTCCTGGGGAGACACCAGGAATTGCTCAGTCCCTGGCTTGATCTGTTGCTGTCCCCTAAAAGACACTTGCCTTTTCTCCTCAGCATGTTTGTGATGGTGTTAGCAATAGCCCGAAAGGGAAGCCAACTTCACTAGGGGTAGACCGTCACTGCCAAGCCCTTTTGCTGTCTCATCGCTTCTAGCATTTCTTCAAGTCCTGTTGGTTTCAGTGAGTTTCCATCCAGTAAATGAGCCGTGCCCTGCCTGGCCTTATCTCCCGGCTTCTCAATGACCTTACGGCATCTCCAGCACCTCCCTTGCCCTCCCCGTTTCCCCTCCCTTGGTGAGTTTTGACATCCGTTCCTGTTATCAGGCAGTTGAGACTTACAGGCTCTCCAGCTGTCACAGCTGATGCTGTCCCGGTTTAAGCATAGGCCATTTACCTTCCACGTGTCCTGAATTAGGGGAAATGGACAGGAGGGCTGGGTCTGTTTAAAAATTAAAGCTGATTACAAGGCATTAACATTACATTTAAAGAAATAGACAGCAGCCCTCCTCTCTCAGCATAGTTGCAATATGTTCTCTTTTGTTCTGGTCTGGAAGGAGAAGCAGGACTGGTATTGACTCCAGGCTGGGCAGGATTTCTTCTTTATCCATAAATTAAAAAAGAGAAGCTGCCTGATGTCCGCTGCAATACTTGAGAGGAGTTCTGGTCTTAAGACCTAAGGCAGTTCCCATCTTTGCGATTGTAACAGAAGGCTGAAGTTCTTTCTGCAGATCTTGAATTTCCCTTGGAAAATTCAGATCTACTGACACTGTGTTCATTAGTCTGTCTTCTGAATTGTTGTCTTGGGAAGCTTCATGTTTGAGGGATCCCAGTTGTTTTACATATGCATCCACTCTAGTGTCAAAACCCAGCCGTCCTGGGGGCAGCAGTCAGGAAGACAACCCTTCCCCCCTCCCTCCCAAAAAGGCTCAGCTTCATTGTGGCAGATAGATTTTAAGGAATGTTTGGCCCAAGATCTTCAGGGCTGAGAAGGCAAAGGGATGTGGTTGCTTCATGCGCAGGATGGAAACATGAGCATGTTGGGTGCGGGAGGTGCTGTTCCCACCATGCCCTGGCCTAGCTGTGAGCCTGGGCTGGGGATGAACATGGGTTTAAGGAAGCAGACAGGGTTGATGTCTTCCATAGCCTTCCTTACAGAGATGTGTTTCAATAAGGGCCTTCGTGGCATGGCTTTCCTGCTTCTCTTCCTGCAGCAGTGATCCGATTTTCTCATTGCGTAGGGTTGTTGCTTTCCCAGGATTCCCAAGATTGAGCTTTCTTCCCATGGTTGACCCTTCATCACGAAAGAGTAGTAAGTTGATCTGCCTGGGAACACTCTGAATGAATGTGCTGCTTGACTAGAAACTCATTGTGTTTCTAGGTTGAATTTGAAGCCTGTTTATTCGGTGTTTGTACGATATCTGTCCAGGCTTCTGCGTCTTCATCTCACAGTCCCTCAGTAATCCCCATGGCTTCAGAAGTTGTTGCTCAGTGCAGGACACTTAATGAAAAGAGGTCAAGCCTTTTGGCAGGTGAAGTGATATATGTGGCTTATATTTGTATTCACTGGATCTTGCTCTTCTCCATCTCTCAATGAGACTTTTCATTTGACTTTACTATCGCCAATGTTCGTGTTAAGTTCCAGATGTTCATTTCAATTTATGGTGATGAAGTCCCCAGCACTTGGCTTTGAGAGCCACGTCGCTGAGGTCCTGAGCCTTCCTGGTCTCCTCGTGATCATGTCCCTGAATCTGGGTATCTGGGGGGATGACAGGGCATATGGCTCTCGGCTCGATGGATGATTGGGGATCACCTTTGCTCGTGGAGAAGATGCATTCTGCTGCGTAAGGTGGTGGGGATGGGCAGCTCTGCAGAGCTCCACGCTTGCTCAGCCCATATGAACACTGAGCAAGAGAAGGAAGGGGCCTGGTCATCTTTATGGTGGAGAGTCCTCATTTGAACTACTGAACGACTGTAGGATTTTGTCTGAGAGGGGTTTTTTGGTGGTATGTTGTAGGGGGGGGGTTATCCCCCTGATATGTATGCACCCTGGCTGTAAGACTTAGATATTTGAGAAGGACTTTGGACCTAAACCGGTTTGGTTACAGCAGTATTCTTGGGGTGCCTGCAAGAGATGGGTATCGTAATCCTTTGACAAGCTTTTGTCTAAAAGAGATGAGGTTGAATACGGGCAGGAAAGGAAGGGCAGTCAGTATACTTAGCATGTTTCCCTAAATACGCCTGGAAGCACAGAACTAGATAGACAAACGTTTCCTTGCTTGCCGCTGTTTCCAGTCTAAGAATCGGGATGGGAAGGGATGGAGGTATTTGTGTGGTCTGTCTGCAAGTAGATCGTGTTAGTGCCACATCTGGGGATCAGTGCTTTGGCCCTAGGATGGGGTAGGGAGGTGCTCTCCTGAGAAGCTGCACATCTTCAGCATGGTGCTGTTTTATTTATAGCTCTTGGCCTAAAGAAAAGGGCACAGCTGGAGTCAGAAAACTAGCTCTGTGAAGCTGCCTAGTTCTGCATCGCTCTGCTGACCCATCGCAGGGGCTGGCGAGTCATTTTTCCAGGCCTCCTCCTCCATGCTGAACCCTAACCCAGATCGGAGGCTTGGTTGGCAGAGCTGTACCAGCACAGCTCCTTCATGGGGCTCCTGACACCTCCACAAATAGGGTGGTGGTACTCGTGAAAGGACCACAGGTAACGTCAGGCTGGAGAAGGCAGCTTTCTGCTATTTCTGCTGGACATGGCTGTGCGGACAGAGCTCGGCTGTCTGGATCTGAGCACTCAAACCCATAAGTGTTGAACTGGGTGGATGGTAGATTGAGTTGAGATCAAAACCAGCCTGTGCTTCCCTCTCCTTTTTCAGTGCTCCCAGGATGAAGTTTATGTGTAATGGATTCTGCCTGTAATAACAACTTATTCAAGCCTATGCTGAGTGTGTGGCAGCCAGCCTCCCTCCGCCCCTCCTCAGCTTGTAAGATGTTGGGTATCCTAGCTCATCTCTGGAAGACCTTTCATCTTACCAAGAGGCAACCAAGAGCTACCTCACTTTCTCCTGCTGGCACAATCTCTGCTTATTCTCCTGGTCCTTCAAGCAGTCCCAAACGAGAGGTCCCAGCTCACCCTCCTTGCACGCTGGCATGGTGAGCTGCTTCCCAGAGAGGAGCAAGACTTAACGTCTTGAGTTGTAGGGCATAGTTTCTTCTGCAACTAATCCCAACTGACCCCTTGCTGCCTGGCAGCAAGGATGGGCAATGGTCCCTGCTGTGGAGCAGCTGTAGCATCTTTCAGTGCAGATTTTAGCTTGCAAGGTGTCTGGCCTCCTGCTTAGAGAAGTAGCCTTCCCCTTGTCCCCATCCACATAGTGATAGGCGAGCACTGTGACCACAGACAAAGCTGAAGATGTCGTTGCTGTTTTTCTACCTGTGCCGTGCCACTTTTACCCCTTACACTATTCAAGGGCTCGGGGAATTGAAAGAGCAGCCTGCGATTACACTGAATCAGGGCAGATGGAGAGGGGCTTTCTAATCCCCCCGCACCCCTGCGTCACAGCAGAGCTGGGCTGCAATCTGCTGTTTCATGACAGCAGGGCACAGTTCTTGCCTTCCCTAGCAGGTACCCTTGTGGCTACGAGCTGGGCTGGATCAGGCCACCCTCTCCCGCTCTGCACTCGAGAGCTGTGGAAAATATTGCTGGGCTTTGAATGGATGGAGGCTCGTCTGACCCGAGGGCAGTTTGTGAGCTCCAGGCTCTTAATGGCTGTCAGTGGGCGTAGGGTGCAACCTGATCCAAATGGGAAGCTGGCTGAAATCCCAGCAAGCTGTTGTTACTGTGTGAGGCATCTTATGAAATGAGATGGGTTTTGTGAACTCTCCCCCTCCCGCCAGGCATCCCGCTAGAAGGAGAAATACCCTGTAAGCCAAGCTACAAGCTGGGGCTTCCCCAAGTACAGCTCTTCAGTGCATCGAGGCATGGTTTATGTGTGTCTCCATTTACGAAGCTCGTAGTCTTGTGTATTAGACCAAAGTTTCCTCCCTGCGGAGCTACTTGCGGTTTCTGTTCTCAGCGCAGCTTCTTCCCCTCCGCGCTCCTCTTCGGACTGTGCGTTCCCACTTCCCGGGCGCACGATGTGGTGGAGACATCTCCAAACTGCTCAAGGTGCTGTTTGTTTTCTTTGCCTTAAAAAGTGCTCTGCCCCTCTTTGAAAACAGCCTCAGCTGCTTTCTTAGCAGGGTCTGACCTCTTGAGTTCCTCTATTGCTTTTTTCTGAGCATGTCTAGAGGATCATTCTGTGGCTGTATTTATCCTCTTCATTGGATCTCCATAGCAGGGACTGATTTTAAAGCCTAAAAGCACAATCCCATCTGTCTTGTGCCTCTGGGGCATAGTAAAGAGCCCTGTCCTGCAACCACTGAGCGTGTGAGCGATCTCGCTTGCAGAAATGTTTTCGTTGTCCACCAGACCTGCCTATGGCAGAATGATGAAGGTGGCAGGTTTTAATTCATTTTCCTGAGTGGCCACACTGGACCTTCAGACGTCTGTTTTTCCAAGTGAAACTTGTTCCTCTTCATTGGCCCTGATGTTCAGCAGTTAGATTTTGGGCTTGAACAGGACAACATTTCTTGCTATAGGATTGATTCATTTATGCTTTGAGGTGTCAGCAGGTTGCATGAGAGCCTGGGGAGATGCAGCTCCAGCTTGGCATGCCTTGGCTGGTGATGCTTGGGTGCCCTTGCCCGAAAGGTTGGTGGGATGCCCTCGGCTGTGGGTGCACAGGGAAGAGAAGGTAAATTTGTCAATTTAAGGACTGTTCCAGCCTTCCAGCACCTTGATGCAGCCTGGTAAATGGACAGCCTGAGACTAACCCCCAAGGGGTATCCTTCCTCTCCCCTTTCACTGGGTGAGTCCTAACCATAGCTGGGCAGAGGGCTTGAAGGTAAAACCATGTTTCATTGCCCTCTGGCCAGCTGGGAACGCTTTTCTTGCTGCCTGGCATCCCTCTGGGGAAGTAAATCACAGTCGCAGTAGAGGGCGGTGTGTCTGTCCCTGGAGGCCCCTGTCTCCCAGTGACCTTCTCAGCCCATGAAGACAGCTTGGCTTTTCTGTAAAGCAGCTCATGTGACAGTGGTAATCCGCAGCTAGTAAACAGCTGTGCAGGAAGATTGCAGGGGAATCGCCCTATTTTTCCCCGCACTGCAGACCCTGACAGGCCAGCACACCGAGAGCAGGACGGTGGCTTCTGCTTGCTGTGAGAAGCTGCTATCTCCTTGGCTGCATGAGTCCACCAGCAGGTTAGTATTTTTGAAGTCACACCAGCCACCGCTGCAAAGCACGCTCGCCAGGTCAGGAGCACACACGTGCTTCTGTGAGTCGGCGTGAAGCTGCGAAACAGGTTCCAAGAAGAAAAAAAAAGCAACTTCTCCTGAAGTGGTTTCCTCTGAATCTTTTCCAAAACCGGAGGTGGCATTTCTGTGTCTGAATTTGACTTGTTCCTCCCACCTCCCCATATCCTTTGGCTTAATTTATTCCCCGATATTTCTTTCTGAGGAACACTTTCTGATGGCTTACGTGGATCCCCTTCTGCTCTAGGGGCACTCGGTCACGGGTGGATTTTTTTGCCATCTGCCCACAGAAAGTTAAAGTGTTCCCTGGAGAAGACACAGAGTCTGAGAAGGGAAAGACAGGGAGCACTAGCTTGGAATTGGTTTAAAATTAATCATGGTGTTATCTGTCACTCCCACACTCAGCTTACAGATCATAGCAAGCTATGGGTTTGCCTCCTTGTTGCCACAGATCCCTGAACTTCCTCATCTCCATTTTCCCCCGTGATTTTAATCTTGAAATCCTCAAGCATGTCCGAAGGGATGTTCGTTAAACAGGAGCTGGTGCTGACGAGTTGGAGGAGCCGATGACAGCTAAAGCAGGCAGTCTTAGACTGAGATCCAGGCTTGGGCAGCCAGAGGTTCCTGCATCGCGCAGGCAGCGGCAGCCGTAAGCTGCCAGCAATTTGCCTCTGTTCCCTCCTGGAAGGGAGGTGCCTTTGATCAGGTAGGCAGCAGTTCCTTCGTACCCGTGTAATCCCTCAGTTTCTCTACCAGTTCTGCCAGAAACCACTAGCAGTGTGTTTGTGGCATCAGTAAGTTGTCCACCAGTGGCTTGAGACAATCCCTCATTTCATGTAAGCTACAGAGCAGCCTCCAGAAGTGGCCATCTGTTACCGCTGGCCTATGACAGATTTGAACGTGAGGCCTTGCAGTGAAAGGCTCTCTGCTATTCCCCTGAGCCGGCTGGTCTCTTCCCTTCCACCCCTTCCCATCAAAAAAAAAAAAAAGGAAAAGCTTTGTACTCCCAAGCATTAGGGGTCTCTAATTGGTGTGTGCACGACAGGACCACTGCATTTGAATGATGAACGTATAGCTAATGGAAGCTGAGTTTTATTGCTGGCATAAATATAGTATGTTCAACTCCTTTGAAGTCACAGGGATCAGCATCTGGGGGTGTTTGTGTTCCATTATACACCATCAGTGATTTTGGCCCGTGGTTGTTTCCTGCTGCTCTAACCCACAGATACCTTACGATGTCCTCGGCCACGTCCTCTCGCAGGTTCCTGGTACATTTTCTTTGCAAAAAAGGGTCCGAGTCGCGCTTCCAAAGAGGAGTTAAGTGTTAAGAGGTTTGAAGTCCCGCAGCAAATTAACGGGACTTGGACTTGGCCAGGTTTTAGGCTTTCTGCTTGTTTGCTGCTGTCAGAGGTGTGCTTTCTCGCTTCTGGTCCGAATGGACCAGTGGTCTGAGGCAGAGCAGCCGTTCCCGCAGCCAGCGAGCGGGACTCCGGTCTGAACCATCCACAACAGATGCAAAGCAGAAAGGACTCTCCAGCCACCGCAGCTCCTTTCGCTCTCGGGAAGCAGTTTCCGACCTGTCCTGTCCTGCCCCGGGAAGCAACAGGACAGGCTGTTACACAAGCGGCTGCTTGATTCTTCTTGCAGTTTTTGTCCGCGCGGGTCTGTGTGCCACGAGTCTCTCCTTTGCGGGCCCCTGCGCACCCAGGCTGAGACCCACAGAGAGAAAGCACCTGGAAGACCCCTGGTTTCTGCAAAGCGAATGATTGTTTCTCTCCGTGCACCCATCGTTGCCTTCTCTTGGCGTGCAGAGAGGGTTCCTACCACCCAGCCTGCGTGGCTTGGGCTCTACCCGGGTGCACAAATCTTCTGTGCCTTCAGCTATCAGGCCAGAGTCCAGGCTTTTTTTTTTTTTAATCAACAGATGTGCAGAGTTTTAAAAGGGAGGAATCTGCCAGAGGCAGTAGCATACCAAGAATAAGTACTCTCGGGAGAGAGAGGTAGGAACCCATCCCACCTGCCGCGCAGGCCGGGCAGTGGAAGACGGTGGTGTGTGAAAAAAGGAGGAATGCGGGCTGTAAAAACTTGCACTTTACACGATACGTTCCACGTCCGAGTCGTGTATTCGCTGTGATTTATTGCTTACCTTGCTGAGGATGGGCCAGGTCTTATACGGGGGGAAGAGGGGAGATCTGTGCCAAATGGGTCCCTTGTCCTCCAAAGAAGACAGGCTGCACCGTGACACTTAACACTGTTGCAACAAGGGTGTGTGCTGGTTTGTAGCAGGGATGCTTTTATAGCTAGATTTGAAGGGTATGCTTTGAAGAACAGAAAAAAAAAAAAAAAAGGACCCTTAAGGTGTGCATCTAGCCCTTTTTTCCCCCAAGGAAAACAGAAGAGTGCTTACCTCCTTGTAGCTAGTGCAGGTACTACCGTAAGGTAAGGCTCCAGCAGAGACACCAGAGTTGCAGCTTTCCGTATCTGCAAGGTAAAGCTTTGAACGCCCTTCCCAAGGCGTTGTTCTCCTCCAAAAGCTGCGCATCTTTCTTGACTGTGGGTTCATGCCACCTCTTGTGGGTTAAGACCACGATTTCCCCCAGTGAAGAGGTGCAGGGGCCGGGAGCGGGGCACTGGGGAAGAGAACCCATCACTTTGGACCCGTTGGTTGGCCATGAATGTGCACTCTGTTGTAGCAGAGAGGCTCCCGCTGAACAAGTCAGCGAAATGCTGGGAAAATGGTTTTTTAGATGAAGCCAGAGACTATCTGGTTACAGATTACCTTACTGCCAGAACAATAGCTGCTTTATATCTCCATGTGCTAAATACTCTGTAGTATATGCTAATGTGCGTGTTCACGTGTGATCTATCGCGCAGCGTACGAACTTGTGAAACTCATTGAGATCTGAGTCTGTCATAGCCTTAAAAATACATTGAGCTCCTTTCAGAGACCAGTGAGGCCAAGTGCCTGGGTTTCATGAACTTTCTAGCCCTGTGCTCTTGGGATACATAGAAATGCCACTTTGGCAGCCATTTCTGCTTCTCATTCATTTCTCATCCCTCATTACTCGGGGAATAGTGGAGAGCTTTACTGGAGGTGGCCTTAGCTTCTCCAAGATGGATTTTACTACTCTCACTTCTGTGCAGCCGTTTCTCATCAGGCCTCTCTGGTCCAATTAAGCCATTCATCTCAATATTTGCAAAATACAGTGCAAATATCTGGAAGTATCTTATACTTGCCTCCCACTTACTCTACCTCCCACTTATGCACGTAATGTTCTGCGTAGAGGTAGGAATATTTAACTTACTGTGCCTAATATTGGGGTGTTACTCTTATGTGGACATTTGCATTTTCTACTCATATGTGGACGTTGACTTTTTTTAATTCACCTAGTAAGCAAAAGGATGTATTTCCTATGACTACATTAATTACCCCACTTATTGCCCCCCCAACTGTAGCATTTGGCCTTTGTTCAGCCTTTTACACTTGCATTTTATTGTCAGGCTTCCTAGCAGCAGACTATTCAGGTTGCAAGTGGACCCTAGCAGAGAGTTCATCAGGTG
Source organism: Scopus umbretta (assembly GCA_013400535.1). Lineage (NCBI taxonomy): Eukaryota > Metazoa > Chordata > Aves > Pelecaniformes > Scopidae > Scopus > Scopus umbretta. The sequence continues at coordinate 21,773 of VZTL01004547.1, forward strand.
AGTGGATTTTTGTGGTGGTAGTTTGGAATAATGGGATTTAGCTGGTATTGCCACTTGTTCCTTTAGGTTCCTGGCCATGTGGTGTTTCTTGGGGTTAAAGGGGCTATATCTGTCTTTTTTTTTTTTTTCTTTTTTTCTTTTTCTTTCCTTCCCCACCTGCATCCTTTCACACTTTCAAGGGGGAGATATCAGACATGGGATATGTATTTACATCCAGGCATCCTGTAATGGCTGTCTCAGCTGCCGCTCCGTGCCTGGACACTGTTCGGGCTGCCGGGGGTAGAGATGCGCATGCCTCTGGGGTGTGCTAAGATCTTACTGCCCAATCCTGTTAGCCTTACGCAAGCTGAGCTCTCTCGTAATTGTTAATTACGTAAAGAATTAGCAAGGAGCAGGACAGAGCTGGGCTCAGAGCCTGTATTTTAATAACACTCAAACAGCGGTACTGTGGTGATGGATGGGGTTGTGGGGGCGTTGTGATTTTTGGATTTATAAAATTTGGCTTTTTAAAGGTCACGGACGTGATGCAGAATTAAAGCAGCAATGCAAAGGAGAGGAAACCCCACAAACACACTTTTGGCATCCATCAGCTTTAAGAAGCTATTGGCTGAATGTTGTAGCAGAAACCTAAATAAAGAAGTAGGCTGTTGTGCGTGTCACACCGCACGGGAGGGTAGATACAAGAGCTTGTGTGTGCGGGACCCCGCACGCTTCTGCCAGCTGAAGTCCACCAGCTTTTGGACTGTAGACACACCTGGCTCTTTTCATGCAACTGCATTCCCCTTGCACGCTATTTATGATTTGCAAGGATGCCCAGAGTATTGTTCGTGCAGAAACTCTGCCAAGTAATTACCTACTTCATTAGAATGTAAGATGTTTCAGTGATATCATTATCTGATAATTTCAGATAATTCAATTCAAATGACTTTATTCTAAAACGGACTTTTGTCACTCAAGTAATATAACATTTTATCAGTTTTAGATGGTACCTTGCCTTCATTCTCATGGTAACCTTAGACCGTATAGAAAATACAGGACCCTAAAGGCTATTTTTAAAGGTAGGATAAGAATCGGTCTCGATACGTAGCTCTTCCTCTGGAAGAGCCCCTGGAGATGTTAACAGCATAGCAGGCAAGTCAGTAAAGTGTTTATGGCAAAATATAGTAGGGATCCCTATTAGGTGATTGTCCGGAAACGTTAAGGTGCTATATTGGCCACCTGTCCAATCATGAGTTTAATATCTGATTTCTCCTAAGAGACGGAGACTCAAATTTTTATTCTTGGGCGTTTCCTAGCTCTGCTTTCTGAGAAGCTTTGCACTGATAGCACCTGTCTGCTCCATCTTTTTTATTAACAGAAAACAGATCGTAAGGAAAACGAATCCCAACTAGAGCAGACATTAGGGGTTGCTGTACTTTCTCTATTTTTAACTATGTTTCCTGTATACATGATTGACCATGATAGACTGCTAATCTTATCAGGTGTGCCCTTCACTCCACAGCAAAGCCAGCCGATCAAGGAAGCTTAGAAGGGTTATTGGCTAAGCTTTTCGTCTGTGGAGTCTGGTAAAAAAGCTTTCTTTTGACAGGTAGACACATACGCGCCTCGCGTGTTTGTCGCCTCTCCTACACCCCAAATTGGCTTGGGTTTAGAGTGACTCACCCTGGGGACCCAGCGCTAGAGTGTGAGGTCTAGGTAAGAATGGAATTTGAACAGACACAGCTTTATTCTGCCTCCACCAATGTCCAGGTCCTGTTCTCAAGATCTAAGTTCACCCTCAACACCCCATGAAGGGGCGAGGAGGGGGCAGGTAACCTTACTTAAGACACAAGGGCTGAAGGCATGAAGCTAATCCACCGTCAGGATACCCAGCTGCTGCTTTGCCTTCCTTCCCCAGCACCCTTTCCATGGGAGTTTTCAGCTACATCAAAGTGAGGATGAAACGGAAGACCCGGGATTTCAGATTAATCATTTCCAACGTTAAACATAATTGCAAGTTTTTCCTTATGTTCCTATCCTCGCTGCAGATGATTGCAGATGGAAGACTTCTGGTATGTCAGGAAAGGGCTGCAAAGACAGAGGTGCATGGCAGTTGTGAAGTGTCATCAGTGAAGGAGACATTTGTCACCACTGCTTGAAGACTATGGGTCCTTGCTGTGCCAGGGAGGAATCTGGGTATCAGGTTGGCTCACTGGGGTCTTCCTCTTTCCATGGAGATGCTGGGGCTTCGGAGGAGATAATTCCATGAGCATAGCTGAGTCCCTGTCTGTATGTCACTTGATAGGTTGGGCTGTCCTCTCCAGCAAGAGAGTACATCAGGAATCCCAGTCCCAGTGTTTTTGTCTTGAAGTACTGCAACTTAAAAAGAACTCCAAAAAAAAACCCAAAACAAACCCCAAAAACTCAAAACCCCCAAAAGTTTTGGAATCATCTTCAGGGATCTTGCTAGTCATTTGACAAGGGAGAGTGGTATCCTCTAGGTCATCTCTCTGGGATGAAGGCTGGACTGTGTGTTCTCTTGGAATCTCTTGGATTGTATATTGAACAAAGTTGGAGGGGCAGACACAAGTGGCCTGCTGTGGTCCGCTGAAAGGAGCCACAAGTAACCGAGTGGTCCCTCTGTGAGGATGGATTGCCTTCCTCTGCCATAGAGACAACAGTAAAAATAAAGACATAAAGGAGATTAAGCCAAAGATGTTTCAGACCTTGGCTAAGCTGCGACTCTTCCCTCCTTGAAGAGAGGAAGAAAATCGAAATGTATCGAAGATGCTAGTGGAATGAGCTGTCCTCTTGCAGCTAGAAAAGGAAGGTTGGTCTCCGACCGAGACTTGGGGATAAATAAAAAGCAAACATCCAAACTTGCGTTTTAAACATGCACCTTGATGCAAAATACCAAGCATCTAAGCAGTCTTTGCTGAAGCTAAATGAGTGGGAGGAAGAATGAGCCATATAAGCATGGTGTTACATCCTGGCCCATGCCAGGGCCCTTGTGTAGGGCTGGAGGTACCAGATCAACCAGGCTTTATGGGTCACTGACAGCAGCTCCCCTTGCTTTGAACAAGCAAGGAAAGCTCATTGAACAGAACAAGAGGAGCCAAGGCTAAGGAGAGAACAAGTCACTGACAGTATTAAGCAGGTAGGTGATGCCCAAGGACAGTCTGAGAGACTGAGATGTGGTCGTGAAGATGGGGTGGATGGAGGGAAAGAAGCAGTTGCTCCAGGGCTGTCCTTCCTACATCCCATGCAGGTGTCAATGGAAGTGTTGCATCTTGTTTTGTCTCCAGTGCTTATCTTCTGTTCTAAGGAAAAGTCAAGGCTGTGGTGTAACCTGCTAGATTGCAACACTCAGTTTAGTGCTCCATCTGCGAGCTGCCATGACTCAACTTTGCTATCAGATCTTCAGCTGCCTTGTTACGTTTCTCTTTGTTGTGGTTTTGACCGGAGTGGCTCTTGAAAAGACAGATGATGGACGATCTTGAGGTATGGTTGTGGTTAGCAAGCAGAATAAGGACTGCAGCTTTTTTCCAAATTATCATTTGGTGGAATGATTTTTGTGTTTTGAAATGAATGGCACAGAGGAGCTGTGACTGTTGTGTGCCTAGAAAGTTCTCAGAGCTTAAATCACTGCATGGGCTTTTTCTGATTTGCCAGTAAGCCATTTCTGATGGTGAAAATCCTTCCAATTATTATCTTGTCCTAAGAGACATCTAATTTGAATTAGCCATTGATGCTGTAGCAGTAGTTAGGGGGGGAAACAGTTCGTCTTATCTTAAAGTAGGTGCCTGTGTTAAGAGATGTCTTCTGCTTCCTTTGTCACCACTGAGTGTGGTAGGATTCCTGAAATGCTTGATTTCTGCAGTTGACTTTGGGTGAAATCCCATCCATGGTGTCATGTCAACACCTCATATCTTAAGGGACACGTTTAGTTTGCGGATGTTTCTTCTCTACGGCCAGAGGATTTTTCACGGTAACATGTGACTTTGAGAGCACTCATTTTAGCTGGTGTGATTTGAAGTTGTTAGAGAGACCTGTTTTGTTTTTCTGAAAATACATGCTCATGCCCATTGCCTGTCCTTCCCCCCTCTCGAAGGCCTCTCAAGTCAGTCCCCCAAAAGGGAGGTGGTCAAGATGATAATTTCTGGAAATCTTGGCAAGCCAGCTTCCCATGCAAAGCAATGTGGATTTAATAAAAATCTGTTGTGGGAGCTTTTAATGAGCATGCTGAACAGTGCTCTTTTGTGTAAGCAGTAACACACCAGGTTGTCTCCAGCACTGCAGTTATCTGTCTAGGTGAGGATAGGAATGGTCTTTGCTCCAGGATTCAGTTGAAGGACACAGTTGCTCTGCAGTTATTTAAGTACTGGTGGTTGTGCTACCTTTATTGTAGGCAACGATAACCTGCCGTGTTGTCGGAACACTTACGTGACTGCGAATAGCTGGACAGAGCTGCTCAATGTCCTGTTTGTATGACTGTCCTTTTTAAAACCAGTAGCAGTGAAGCATAACGGAGTCCCTCCTGTTTTGCCATGTTGCTAAAAGAAATTATATATGGCTAAGAGAATGAAGTATATCCTGTGGTTGACTATGAACCAAGTCTACTGTCAAGAAATACCTCTAGTGCCAACTGGTTTGTCCAGTACGTCCTAGTGCTATCTCGGATTTGCCTGTTGGTGACTCTACCATCAGCGGACCAAAGCGTCTTTACATAAAATGGAGCCTGCGAAATCTTGTTCACGTACCAGGCTGAAAGGAATTCAAGTGATCGCTTACACCAGCCCTTCGCCAGTGTCAGTCTTAGTTGGCTCTGAAAGACCTCTAGTGATGGAGACTTTGCTCCAGAGCTTCGCTAACCTTATGTCTAGCAGTTGTATGGTTGTTCTCCCCCCAGCCCTAATATCTAGTGCAACTTTCCATGCTGCACTTCAAGCTCATATCTTATTTTGCCCAACTGTGTAAAAGATGATCGGGTTATTCCCTTCTTATCTGCATCAGTCTTGATGTATTTACAGGTTGTCGTATGTATACGGATCAAAGCACGCCCAGTGCCCTTTTCATTGTGCTGCCCACCAAGAGCAAACATTTCATTGTTCAGAGGTCCTCTAGCGATATAGTTGCCTGCTTCTGGTTTCTGTGCAAGAAAATCTGCACAGTGGTCCTTTTGAATCGTCCATGAGAATTCTTCCATCGTGTCTTCAAAAGTCGCCTTTGGCTCTGAATGAAATGTAGCAATGAGATGGTATCTGCTGACCTGTGTGCTAGGGCCCTGTAGTGCATTCCTGAGTGCAGGAATTTCAGTTGGATTGCTCAGCCCTGTGCCTCCGGAGGACAGAAGAAGTTGTGGCAGTATCTACTGCAAAATGCTACACCAGGATCATGCTAAGCAGAGTTTGCACTAGTTTTCCCTCAGTGCTAGCTGAGAAGACTGAAGCAAGCAAAGTCCTCCAAATGAGTTGGAGGTCAATGGCCAAGAAAGTCCAGTGGAAAATTTCACTCTTTTTAGTCCTCTCTGTTGTTGGCGTGAGCACTGTAAGGCCTTCAGAGCTTTAGCAGGGGTCTGGGAGACTTGTGAGGTTGCTCGCAGTGGTCTTCTCACTCTGCAACGCTTGTAGATGTTCAAAGCAAATGATAAACCAGACAACTTTCAGCACTTACCCATGTGGTGTCCAAGAGAACAGAGCAAGGTATATCAACTTTGGCATCTATCGCATCGTATCTGCTTTCTGTCCTTGGTACTGAGTGTGCTTCTGGTGCCAGTGGATCCCCGAAAGCAGCACTGGCTGCGGCTCACAACGGCTTACGGCTTCTGATGATTTGAAGTGGCCTTTGGACTCCCTTTTGGAAGGGGACATGCAGCTCTCAGTCGAGGTCCTGGTTTTGCATAAGATGATGTTTTCTAGCTAAAAAACAGGTGAAGTCCTATGCCCTGTCAGGGGCTCCAAGGTGATCGCTGAAGTCATTGTGGATTTTCTATTTTGCCCCATAAAAGAAATCCCAAGAACAAATACTTCTGTGCTACTTGGTGACTCCAGGCCTGTGCTCCTTACTCCTCCATGCTCAGAGCAGTGTTTCTTGTGGCTTCACAGCTTTTACAACCATAAACTCAACTCTCATAACAGCATCCCTCTTAAATTCTTCCTTCACCAGCCTCCCCAAAGGTGTGTTGAAAAGGTTTGCACCATCTCCCCTTCCCACTTTTCCTGGGGTTAGGCTGGCTCGGTACCGCAGAGCAGGGCTGAACATTGCTTCAGGCTCCTGGCTGCCTGATGCAGGAGCCAAACGGTAATGCTTCTTCATTTGCCTTTTTCTTCACAACCCTCCCTTTCCAGAGGCTGTTCCCACAGGAGTTTGCTTTGTCAGGAGGTCAGCTCTCTGTTGTAGTTGGTGCAACCAAAGAGGAGGAATTTTCACTCTTTGAACAAAGAGGAGACTGTTTCCTTTCTTGAGTTGCTGTTCAACATGGTGACAGCGGCTACTTTTGTCAGGTCAGGAATGGGGCTGGTTCCTGTCTCTTGACCCTCCAGGCCTTTTTCTCTTGTGTTCCTGTTTGAGCTTCATGCAGAAAATGTTACGTGTGAGCTCCTGCCATTCAGCCCTTCCATGGTGTAGAGGGCTATGCCAAGACATTCACCGGAGGAGCCCATCTCAGCTGGGAAGAGGACATCTCTCTCTCACTGAGTGACTGGCAGCTGAGAGGTCCTTCAAGATTACCCACTGTTCAGTTTCTCCCAGCCATTCTGCGTGTCTTTGGGCATTTAATGTGAGGATTAAGCTTTCAGAAGCATTACGTTTAATGTCCATATTGTCCATACAGGTTGTTGAGACAACAACTGTCTTGGTATTAATGAAGAACTTTCAACTCCAGGGTGCATTTCAAGGCTTGCAGAACCTGACTGTCCAGCTGAAAACTCACACTGCTGCTATAATGAGAGCATACCAAACATTCACAGGACATATGGCAGCAAGGCTCTTCATACCATCTGCTGCCAGATCACTTCTTAATGCTTACAGTCCAGTTTCAGATAGAGCTTTGTCCAAGGTTGCCTTGGGCTGTTACGGTTTCCTTACTGATGGGACCTTTGTGGTGGCAGGAGCTGCACTGGCATTCCAGCCCAACCTTCATCCAAATCTGGTATGATTGCTTCATACCTAGAATTAGATGTCCACTAAATAAGCTTTACTGGATGTGGAACCACATGGGATGCTTACAAATGAGCGCGCAGCACCCATCTCCGCGTGCGGTCAAACGATACAGTGACCTCACTTCATCCATGGCCAGGAAAGAAGCAAGTCATGGAGTTGGGTCATTGAAGAGTGGATCTGCTTTGGCTAGTTAGCTGTCTGTGTACTTTGAGCACCTTAGCAGATGCCCTGAGCCTGTCCAAACTACCAGACACTGAACGGGAGATAAGGATGCATGTTGGGGAATGGACTCAACCTTGGGTACTGGGGTAAAAAAGGCATGCCTTCTGTCCCTGAGTAGGACAGTATTCCAGATCCTGAAGGACTGGGAATGTGCCCGACAGCTGGAGACTGGTAGTACCTCTTCCTCGTGCTGCACTTGCTTTGATCTCAAGGGTGAAGAGGTGTTAAAGGAAGGCAGAAACTGGCACTGATGACCCCGGTCCCCTGAGCATCGACTGTCCCGGACATTCAGGGCACTGCTGAACCTGGACACAAATTCCTAGAGCACTGAATCATCCCACTCACCTGGCCTTCTCCCCCAAAGCCCTTTGTGGTGGTTTAATGCAGCCACCCACAACTTAGGATCAAAACAGTTGTTCTTGTGCTGCTGCTGATCTGCCCTCCATGCCAGGTAAGGTGTCTCTGTCAGCCATCGCATGACTTTTGGCCTCTGAATCATGTGGTTCTCCGGTCCCAGGTAGAGCCTAACCCTTACCCTTCATCTTCTGCAAGCTGTAACCTCTTTTCTGCTCTAATAGCAGGAGTTTCATTATCTCCTACAGTCCGCCACAGTCTCCCAGATAAAGTGCAGCCGCTAGTATCATCTGACCTGGCACTAGAGTACAGCCGTGGCAGTCTTGGGAGTCAGTCAGCTCTAATCCTTTGGTTCATGGTGGCCATCTCAACCCTCAAGGCCTGCCACAGCTCTCCTTCTCCCTGGGCCACCTTCGTATCCTGACCCACTCCCCTCCAGGGCCGGCAGGCAATGCTGGCCATGCCATAGCCTCCTTCCTAGCAAAGCCAGCTGATCCTCCACCAGCAATATCTTTCCCTGGCATGCTGCAGGTAAGTGAGAAGCAGGACCTCGGTGCTGGCTCTGCCCCAGCTCCCTGTGTAGATGTTGTTCTTGCGCCCGGCCGGCTGGAGCTGGCTTCTCATCCCTGCTAAGGACGGGGGGGTGCTGGCAGGTAGGTGAGGTTGGTGGCCCAGACCCGGTGATTCTCAGGGGGTTGGAGGTGCCTGGGCTTTGTGTCTTACCCACCACTCCTTCCAGAGGGGCTTTTTGGGTGGCTTCACGAAGGGGAAGCAAACGCACAGTTCAGCTGCATCTTCCCACTTGCCGGGAGCCCGTGGCCATGCTCTGCGCCGCTCGGTGCCTGATTCATCACCTCTGCTGTCATCCCTCCCCAGGCAGGAGCTGGTCTGCGCTGCGTGCGGGATCCGACGGGATCCCTCTTCCCTCTCTCGGCTGGGGCCCTCCCTGCACGCCCCATTCCTCGCAGAGCACCCCAGCACAGCTCCACTTTCTTTGCAGATAGGTATTTTTCAAAGACTCCAAAAGTTTGTTGTTTGTTGGGGTTTTTTTTTTTTTGTCTAATGGATTTCCTGTTTTTAATACAATTGAAAGGGTCTGAAATCCATGCTTTAGATTAACATATGCCAGCTAGATTAGGGCTAATCAGGGTGCAGGTCTGAGCAGATGCAGCGCAGGGCCAATCCTAGACCTGATTACGGTATCTCAGTATTTTAATCGTCTCTCTCCCAAGGGCGATCATCTCTGCTTTAATGCACAGCAGACTTTCCAGCCCTCTCCTCCTTTGGTTTGTTACCACCCCTGGCAGGAAGGCCACTACGTCAGATGCTGAGGCGATTTAGTTTAATCCCATGCAGAAAGGGATCTGCGTGTCGCTGTCTCTCACGGAGACTTCCCTGCTCTTCCATGTGCTCCAAGATGTGGCCAAACCTTGGGTGACACAAACTCATCCTTTCCAAGGAAGACCCCGCTTGGGTTTTCACATTTCACCATCTTTTGATGGCACCCATCTTTGGCAGCAGCCCTGCCCTGGCCTACGCGCGTGTTAGAACAGCGCGGAGGGATCAGGCTTTTAACGTTGCGTGCTCTGTGGTCGATGAGAGCAGCGGGGACTCTGGTCTTTGGGTTGGCTGTGGGTAGTAGACTCTCCAGCAGTCTCCTTCGGGTTAGCAACCCAAGTACCCCCAAGGGCTTCGTTGGGTTGTTGGTCTGGAGCGGGGGTTTTGGGTGCATCCCAGGCCAGATCTCCGGGACTGTGCTAGCACCTGCTGAAACTGGGCTGTGCTGTTTCCTTGAAGGGGCTGGTAGGAGATTTTTCTTCAAGAGGTCTGAGCATGAGCTCGCATTTCAGTGTTTTGTTGCCTTAAACTCTCGACTGTTAGAAAGCACCCTGGGAGCTTTGTACCTTCTCCTGACTCCCTGCCATTCCTAGCAGTTGGTGTTGAACCATCGCACCAGGAAAGCAATCCCTCGGTTGGGCTGTAAACCAGGCGAGCGCGGACGTAACCCCTCTGGCGTGGGGCAGCCCTTTGGCTGCGGGATCGTGAAACTTTCCTACCCGCAGAGAGCTTGGAGATCCCAAAAGGAGGGATGTCGAAGGACTGCAAAGCATGCTGCGCTCTGCCGGGGTCACCCACCTGGTCAGCACGATTAACTCGTAAGCTTTCCTGTCTGTACAGTAAGTTATCTGAGGACACCAAGCTGCGCTCTGCCGCCTCGTGTTATTAAGCGAGTGCCCTTGGCAGGACAGAGGTCTGCTCTCTGCCACAGAAACCTGAATCAAAAGAGATTGTACTGCTTTTTCGGGAAAGCCTGGGTCAGGAACCTGCTGTCTTAAACCGTTTGAATGCTGTTTCAGGGGTTGGCCGTCCTGTGCTGCTGGCTGGGAGGATTTGTTGACCCCCAAAAGCCTTTTTTCCCCAACAGAGTTGCAGATGGCTTCAGAAATGTCATGTAAAGGGTGGCGTTTACAGGCTTGCTTGTCTAACTCACGCTTTGCCAAGCCAAAGGCAGTGGCGGGTACAGGCAGATAGAATAGAATATTGGAATAGAAAGATGAAGTTTATCTTGCCAGCCTGCAGGATTTGCTATTCTCCCTCCCCTGCGCAGCTGTATCGAGCAGTACCTGTGCTCCTTGCTATTTTTTCCACCTCTTTTCATCATCCGCATCACAATATCCTCAGGGGACTCGTTGTTTTGCTGTCACCCTGGTTGGTGTTACCTAGCTAACTGGGACTCACCGTGTTTGGCACAGCTCTGCTTTCCTCCGTGGCCAAAAACATGCCCAAAACTTTGCCAGCTTCAGCTTGGGGGCATCTGATCCCCTTCTGTAGCTGAGCCACCCTTAGGAAAAAGATGCTTCTTACTTTGCTGGACCCATCCGTGAGTGGGGAAGGGCTGAGAAACTTGCTTTGCTTTCCTTTAGCTCTGTTATATGTCATATATATACATGTGTGCGTATCTATAGCCAGTGCCTGGAGCCAGTATGGCTTGGCCAAGGCTCGCTGGTCTCACGCTGCCCTTTACCCATCTTGGTGTGAAGGCAGAAGGACCCGGCTGGGATGGAGAGTGAGCTGGAGGAAGAGAATTGTGTCTGACAGAGGCCGGTGGCCGTACCAGGGCTCGCTGGCAGGAGGGGTGGTGCTCCTGTGATCCGCACAGCGATGGGATCCTTCTCGATGGGATCCTTCTCGTGTGCCGTGAAAGTGGGAAGGTGTTTGAGTGGCGTATAGAATTACAGGGGCTGGAAGTCTTGCAGGGGGGAGAAGCCAAGTTTATCCCTTCCTCAGGCCCAGGATTCCCAATTCTTGGCAAATCAAGTGGGAAAATGCATTTCAGAAATGTGTTCCTCCTCTGTGGGTGACCACTGCCACCGTAGCACACTCACGGCTGCAGGAGAAACGCATGGGAGCAATCCCTGCCTCCAGCAAAACACTGCCTGACAGGGCTGGCTGTACAGGTACCTGCTGTACCATCCCAGCATCTTCTTTGGGTTCCTCCTTCAAAAATTTCTTACTTCTTTCCTCCTTAACCTTATTCTCTCTCCCTGCCACCGGACAGCCCCGTGGTGCAGGCTGAGCTCACCACCTAACCCTACCCATCCCGTCCCTGCTCCCATCCCATGTGGCACCGTGGCGGGCGAGTCCGGCACAGCGAGGCTACCGAGCCATGAGTGATTATACCGGCATGGACACTGCCGGGTGGGAGGCAGGTGTCTTCCCAGATTGCCCGCTTTCTGTGCATAGAATCATGGAATGGTTTGGGTTGGAAGGGACCTTTAAAGGTCATGTAGTCCAACGCCCCTGCCATAAGCAGGACAAGAGGAAACGGCCTCAAGTTGCGCCAGGGGAGGTTTAGATTGGATATTAAGGAAAATGTCTTTCCTGAAAGAGTGGTGAGGCATTGGCACAGGCTGCCCAGGGAGGTGGTGGAGTCCCCATCCCTGGAGGGGTTCAAAAACCGTGTGGATGTGGCACTCCAGGACATGGTTTAGGAGGCATGGTGGTGTTGGGTTGATGGTTGGACTGGATGATCTCAGAGGGCTTTTCCAACCTTAATGATTCTATTCTGTCTTCAACCAGATCGGGTTGCCCAGAGCCCTGGACCTTGAATGTTTCCAGGGATGGGGCATCTCCCACCTCTCTGGGCAACCTGTGCCAGTGTTTCACCACCATCACTGTAAAAAATTCTTCTTTATATCTAATCTGAATCTCCCCTCTTTTTAAAACCATCTCCCCTTGTCCTGTCACAACAGGCCCTGCTGAACAGTCTGCCCCCATCTGTTTCATAAGCCCCCTTTAAGTGCTGAAAGGCCGCCATAAGGTCTCCCTGCAGCCTTCTCTGCTCCAGGCTGAGCCTTCTCTCCTCCAACCCTCTCAGCCTCTCTCCATAGCAGAGGTGCTCCAGCCCTCTGACCGTTTCTGTGGCCTCCTCTGGACCCGCTCCCAACAGGTCCCTGTCTTGCCCGTGCTGGGGACCCCAGAGCTGGACACAGTGCTCCGGGTGGGAGTACTCTGATGATCCAAAGGATCATCTCTGGAGCCGCACTCCCCGTGTGGAACGCAGCCCTCAAACCCTTGGGGACCGCGCCATGGCACGTGGCCATGCCAGCCGCATCCCTCGTGCCGGCCTCGCTCCGCTCCTTCCCTCCCAACCCAGCTCCTCCTATTTGGTTGGGTTTGGTTTTTTTTTTGTCTCCGCAGGTCTCGTCCAGATCCCCGTCAGCATGTACCAGACCGTGGTGACCAGCCTGGCCCAAGGCAACGGCCCCGTTCAGGTGGCGATGGCACCCGTTACCACGAGGATAGCGGACAGTGCCGTCACCATGGACGGGCAGGCAGTGGAAGTGGTGACCTTGGAACAGTGACGATGCCCAGAGCAGGATCATGGTGATTTTCCTCGTCTCTTACGCGAATAATTTTTTTACGCCTCTCCAGCGATGCAATCAGGTGGCATTGAGTCTCCCAGCTTTGGAAGCAAAGGTTTTGTTAACCTTTTTTTTTTTAAAAGGAAAGAAAAAAGGAAAAAAAAAAAAAAGAAAAAAATAATACTAGCAGAGGATGTGTGTTAAGTGCATTTTTATAGCGCCACTCTGCTCTCATAGGAGTGAGAAGCAAAATTGTGACGCGACTTCCATTCCGAGGAGATTTAAAACTAAGCAAAACAAAAAAAAAGCAATCCCTTAGCCCCCCCCATTCCCCCCCGCGTGGGATCGAGCAGGGCAAGGCCTGGGGGGATCGAGGTACAGGGGGGAGCACGGACGCCCTCGGCCGAAACCGCTCCAGCAGCAATCGCCGTCGCTCCCGGGCTGCGCCGGCACCTTCCTTCACGGCAGCTCCCGGGCACGGCCCTTTGCCGTCCGCACTTGGCAAATTAGGTTTCAAAGATTTTAACGTGGACTTTTATATTTAAAAAAAAAAAAAAAAAAAAAAAGAAGACTATGGTAGACTGAAAAAAAGTTATTTTAAGTAAAATTAAAAAATAAGAATCACATATAACTCAAANAAAAAAAAAAGGAAAAGAGTTTGGAAAAGGCTTAAAGAGTTTGGAAAAGGCTTCTCTCCTGGGAAAAAAAAAATGCATGTGTGACTGCGGGGGAATGGCAACCTCTTGAAGGGATAACGCTCTTCCAGGAGCCCGTGCGACTGCCGCTCTCCCCGCGCCGGCGAGCGAGGCCACCTCTGCCTTTGACGACCGTAAGCGCCGCCGCGGAGAATCCCAGCTGCGCTCCGCTCGGCTCCCCTTGGTGCACACTGGAGACCTGTTCTTATTTCTCTGCTCTTGAAACGTACCTGCCATTTTAGATCTTTTTTTTTTTCTTTATTATTATTATTATTGTTGTTATTATTATTATTATTTCCCATTGATGTGGCTCTAGACCGGAGTGGAAACGCCTCTGCAGGGGCTCTGGCTGCGTCCCCCTCCGCTCGCCCTCTGCCTTCCCAGGACTTCCCTTGCCAAAGAGCTGCCTCGGGCTCGTCCCGGTCCCCGCTGCCATCGCCCAGGGCCCCGCATCCTCCCATCCCCATCCCCGGAGAGTCCGGTTCCCGCAAGAAAAGCTTTGCTCGAAGGTCGCGGCGGGAAGGCGAGCGCAGACCCCTCCCTTCGGGAGGCCCCCTCCGCACCCCCTGACCCTCCAAGCC